>OMKZ01033576.1:0-16954 GCA_900302535.1 Neoniphon sammara | reverse complement strand
CAGTTGCTGACATGCTCTCCTATTCTGTCAATGAAACCAGGAATGAGAATGGAATTTCCACTGTGGTGAGGCAGACTGTGACTCTGCGGGAGAGCAGCAAGATCAATGATAGAATCTTCGATCACAGTGAGTGTTTGTGTTTTAGAACACATTGTAATGCATCAAAACGTCAAGTATGTCAAGAACACTGATATTAAAAGGAAGAATTAAAATTAAAAGGCCTTCTGAGGCCAAAATGTAGATTATTTATATTGATTGCACAGAGCATTCATGCAAGTGTATGGATTTGTTTTTCCTCTTCTTGTGCTCAGTCTGGCACTTTGTAACTAAGTTATGTGGGGAAGTGTGTAGTTTCTGTGTTAGTACGAGATTCCCAGCATTGCCTTACTGGCTCTTTGTTATGACTCTGTACAGATGAGGCCAACCTCAAATTCTTGCCCATGGAGGCTGCTGAGGACAAGTCCCCCATCCAGACCAAGGACGCTGCCATTGCCACAATGAGGGAGCTGATGTCCCTGTCACAGACCACTCAAGGCCAGCAGCGTGCCAGCATCTTCCAGAAGCTGGTGTCCGAGCTGCGCGGCCTGAAGGCTGACGTCCTGAAACCTGCTGCCCTTGAGATGATGGACATGTCCAACGCCCTGGCATTCCAAGCCCTGGCTCAGTGCGGTACCCCAGAATGCACCAGTGCCATGCTGGGTATCCTCAGGACCTTCAGCAAGGATGCTCTTGAGGTTGACGCTGCCATCTACGCCATGGGACTGATGCCTAACCCCTCGCGCCTCTTGGTCGAGGACATGCTGGCAATGGCTCAGTACAAGCAGAGCAAACCCATCATGTTCGCCCTGAGCAATGTTGTCAGGAAGTAAGTGAAATCATGAAGCGCCTTTTCTGAGCTTTGAAGAAAATCTTGCCTATTACTGTAAAAGCGAATGCTGGTTTCTGCTGTAAATGTTCTAACCACAAGTGTCTAACTTGGTTGCTAGGCTATACCAGGCCGAGGGCAGAGTCACCCCTGAGATCACCGCTGTGTCCAAATTCATGGCTTCCATTCTGGGTGCAGACTGCGCTGGGGACAAGGAGCTGACCTACATGACCCTGAGGGTGGGTGACCAGTTGTCAGATCAACTCTGATGCTCCTTTTATGATAACGCTTTGTGACTATTTTCAGTTCCATGTTTTTTTTTCTGATTTTTTGTTCTCTTCCATCCAAATTTGCAGGTTGTTGCTAACATGGGAGAGGCTATGGAGGCTGCAGATCCTACAATAAAGGCCACCTTGCTGAAGTGCATGAGACAGCCTGTCACCACACTGTCTGTCCAGCTGGCTTCCATCCAGGCTTTCAGACGCATGACTTTAACTGATGAGGTAAACAACTTGCAGCTACCCCTCAGAGTACAAATAAGCCTTGCCCTGATTTTACAGAGCAGGTTTTAACATAACCTCCTTCCTCCTAGAATACAGTGATGGACACGTTACTGTTTGTTTTCCTATCCAGGTTCGCTCTAACCTCCAGAGGGTCAGTCAGTATGCCAAAGGTGCTGTGCAGAAGCGCCTGGCAGCCTACCTGATTCTAATGAGGAAGCCCGAGGCCAGTGACTTGGAGATAGTGAAGAAGTTGCTTAAGCAGGAGCAGAACATGCAGGTCAAGGCTTTTGTCACCTCCCACATCCACAACATCATCTCCTCCACAGACCCAGAGACCCAAAAGTAAGGATGGAGCGTCTTTCAGCTGCCTCAGACAAATATAAACTCTCATTTTATATGATGCCCCATTTCAGGAAGAAGAATTAGCTTGTAATTTTGATTTTTTTTCTTCTTCTCAGACTGGGTAGTAAGATCATGGAGGTCCTGCAGACCACCGATGTTGACACTCACACTGACTACACCACAATGTCCCGTAACTACAAGCTGGGAATGGCCCAGGAAAGCATGGGCGCCAACATGGAGGGCAACATCATCTTTGATCCCAGCAGCCACTTGCCCAGAGAAGTCATGCTGGAAACTACCCTGAAAGTCTTTGGCTACAACATGGATATTTGGGAGGTATGTAACACAACATTTATTGCTGTGATTCCAAATATTAATTATAATAATAGGGACACTGATTGTTTATTGGGGTACCAGATGAGTGCGGTTTACCACCTTTAGAAACATTATATGAAGCAGTATTGACTTTCAGGGGCTTTTGTATTATTGCATAAACTTTCTTGCACTTGTTGTTTTATCCTATCTGGCAAACCTCACCCATCTACCTGGAATAGCACAAAACTAACCATAAATAGTATCTGCAAACCTTATTTGGCCTGGGATCGGATTGTATCATAGCAAACCCACACTATTCCCCTGAATCTAATTGTTTTACCGGCCTGCAGGTTGGCATGGAAGGAAAGGGCTTTGAGCCAACCATTGAGGCTCTGTTCGGAAAGAGCGGGTTCTTCCCCGACACTGTGTCCAAGGCTCTGTACTGGGCTGAAGATAAGATGCCATCCAAGATCAGTGAAGTTCTGGAGAAATGGACTGCTCCCCTGAAATCAGAAGGACACACGGTACAACTTTGTCATTCATCTACTAATTTCTTTTACACACTCTTAGTGTGTTATTTTATAAATTTGTGCTGACTCCATCTATGACACAAGAATTCAATGGTACTCTTACCTAAGGTGCCTGATGACCTTGTGAGGGAGATTGTTCGCAACTTCAACAAGCTGGTGAAGGATCTGCAGAGTCAGGAGTCCACAGAGGCCATGGCCTACCTTAAGATCATGGGAGCTGAGCTTGGCTACATCAAGGGCAGCGAGCTGAGGTTCCTTGCCGACAATGCGATGATGTATGCTGACATCTTCATGAGGATGATTCCTAAACTGGTACTGCTCACTTTATTGTTCACTTTACACACTCCTGTCCGACAAACTACAAATCCTTTTTCTTTCACACAGTGTGACAAAATTCAGTGTAACTATGGTGTTCATTCTTTTCATCAGGCCATGAGGAGAATGATATCCAGCACTGACAATGAGATCTTCGCCCATTATATCTTCATGGACAACAAATTCACCTTGTCAACAGCATCTGGCTTCCCTCTGAAGTTTGCTTTGTCTGGCACCTTTACTCCTGGCGCCAAGGGAGGCTATCGCAATGTAAATATCAAACTCTTTATTTTTAACCTTCTTGCAGTGGGCCATCACACAACTCAAATTAAATCTTATATTATTTTTGATTTCATCATTTACTTTATTTAAAGTGCGTTGAGTTTTTGTTTTTGTTGCACATTCTGTAAATGATTATCATGACTCTGCAAACTATGTCATTTGATCGATGTATTTGTTTGCAGATGGAAGTGTCCTTCATGCCCTCTGTCGGGATTGAGTTTGTGACTCAGATGGGAGTCGTTGTGCCTGAATTTGTTGTGTCAGGTGTTGAGATGCGCACCAACATGTACCACGAGAGTGGCCTCAATGCCAAGATCACCATGGATAGGGGTCAGGTCAAACTGTCCATTCCTGCCCCACAGGGCACTACAAGGCTCTTCAGAATCAGGTACCAAATAACAACAACCACAAATTAAATACATTATATATAATATAGGAGATTAACAAGTATTTTACAAGTTTGACCTGCTAAATTCTGGTGTATTTTTAAAGCTCAGCCAATGTATTTTGGAGAGAGAATAATTTCCTCAGTTCAATAACTTGCTGTTACTGGGGAGTTTTTCACCAAGGAGCACGTTTTTGCATTCATAGATTGGAATTTTAATACAGTGTGTTCATAAAAGTAATACAGTATTAAGGAAGCTGACTTTCGTTGTTCTCTCCTTAATATAGCAATAGAGTGCTGATTGTGAGTGCTGGCCAGGAGACCCTGATCCCTCACACTAGCGGTAGCGCACACTGCAGCCCTCTCTTCACTGGAGTCAAGTACTGCACCAGAACCCTTTATGCTGACGCTGGCAGTAACACTGCTGCTCCTTCCTTCCCCCTCAATGGAGAGACTCTGTAAGTTATAGTGTTAAGACCACATGAGTTTATTTAGTCAATATACTCTTACTGCTGGTGTCATATAAGTACAGTCTTTAAAGTCACAGGGAAATGTGCTTGAGAGTCTTGCCTGTGTAATGTGAAATATTTCCAGTTGATGAGGCAGGGGCCACAATGTTGGGGCAGGACATAACACAGGCAAGGACTGTGCAAAAGTGGGTGGGTTGGACCAGAGCAAGTATTGGTGTCTTAGAAAAAGACACAAAGTGGGGTGAAAAATGCCGTGCCATGTTGCCATGTTGGTCAATTTAAAAGTTTTGAAGGTGCAGATTTGATAGCATTGGAGGTGCATAGGGGGTATTTTTCAAAAATCTGTGATGGTATTATTGGTTGGAATTTTAATGTACACATACTGGCACACTATGAAGTAACCACTAAAAAGACATTGTTTTTCCAGAAGTAAACCGATTTTGATATAAAATGTGAGAAAGTTTTAAAAAAGAAAACATGTAATTTTGTTTGGCATTCATTGTTAAATTGGCATACAAGTAATTTAGCTATTCAATTCTTCAATTTGATTTTTTCCATGCTAGGTATGCTGTAGACATCAAGCCCACTAAGGGTGTCACAGAGTATACTGCCACCTTTGCCTACAATGCCCTCAGTGAGGGCAACGATGAGATGGTTGATTCTCTGAAGATGATCTTAAGAGCTGAAGGTATGAGTGCCATCTTTGAAAAAAAAAATGTCATAAGTCACCTTCTTGTGTATATTACATGGATAAATACATCAGATAAAAAGTCATAATTTTTCTCGCTCTGTTGCTTTAGGTTCTGAGTCAACCGAGGCCACAGTCACCATGAAATACAATCACAACAGGAATGTCTTCACAACCCAAATTCAGATCCCTGACTTTGATGTGGAGGCTGGCATCAGGGTGGGCATCACTGATAGCAGTGCCAAAGGCAAATCTATTGTCCTCGAGATCTCCAACAAGAACATCCCTCAACTGTCTCTGATAGGCCGTGCCAAGTGAGTAAACCCAGTCACACATTTATGTCACACAAAGAGGGTACAATCTTCTTTCAAGTGAATATAAAATTGTATGACTGATTTCAAGCAATGTAAACCTTCCCTTTCCATATAATATAATCTTTATGTAGACTTTTTGAAATGAACAAATTGACTAAATCATGATTTTGCTCATCACAGGCTTCAGGCCATGACTGACGGCATGCTGGAGGTTCAGCTGGTAGTCCCCTCACTCAAGACTGATGCTGCCATCACAGCTACCATGCGCAATGCCGGGGGACTCACCATGGAAATCAAGAGTGATGTCAAACTCCCAGAGACCTCCTCCATCCAGGCAGTCATCTTCAAATATGGTACATTTGTATCACATTTGTGTTTATGGACCTAAAGGACTCATGCTTTCAGGGATTTGCCCAAACATTGTTGCATGATTGTTGGCAGGTAAAACTCTATATTTTGTATCTCAGGTGAGGACCAGGCAGAGGTTCAGCTGATGTCCAACATGAATGCTGATACCAAGAGCCTCATGTCTTACACTGAAGCCCCCCTGTTGTGGCTCGGACAATTGGCAGAGGATGTCTTGGACCAGAAGGTGGCCAAGACAGACATGAAAGTGGGTCACATCATCACCAGGGCTGTTGAGGTGAAAAAAATATCATGATTATAAGCGTTTTAACTTATCTTGTTAAAAAATACCATCAAATCTTCCAGTCCTCTTAACTATTCTCTTGAAAAAAATCATAAGAAAAGTCATGTTTTTTTATAAACAGGCCAGCAGTATCTGGATGAACAAGGTTACAACTGATGTTCCCTATGTTGAGACTCTGAGTGACCGCATGGCAGAGATGGAAATGCCCTCCATGCCTGACAACCTGTTCATGGAACTGTAAGTAAAACTCACAATCACAGTTGCTTTTGTACTTCTTCCACTAGGAATTACTCCCTTTTCCATGGACTTTTATCATGAAAAAAATTCAGCTGTATGTGTATGTTGTCATAAAATAAGTACACCTCTCACTTTTTTTAATATTTGTGGGTCTAACAAATACTCTATTATCATCCTTTCACTAGTGAAAGCACATTCAAATACCAGTTCAGCAAGGACCATATGATCATCAGTATCCCTCTGCCTCTTGGGGGCAAGTCATCTGAGGAGCTCAGGATACCTCCCATGGTCACCACCCCACAGCTGTCTGTGCCTCAGATGGGCCTGGAGGTTACCTCCAGAAAGATCCAGGTCCCTACCTTCACCATCCCATCTAAATATGATCTCACCCTGCCACTCATGGGAATGATGGAAATGTTTGCCAAGGTCAAAAGCAACTACTATAACTGGGAGGGAACGGTTTCTGCTGGCAACGACACGTCAGAGTCTCCCAGCTACTCAGCCAAGTTCAAAGTCATGGCTCAAAGTCCCATCGAGCTTCTTTCCTTCACATCTGAGGGTAACTTGATCATTCTTATGATCTTTATTCAAAGGAATCATAAATTTGCTTTTTAACAAAATTATAAACAAATAGTAAACATAATAGAAGATCATATTAAATGACATTTTACTACTTCATAGTTTTATTACAAAAGAAAAGTGTCACCTGTCTTGTTTTATGATGAGTATTCAGGTATTTATCACCCACTGTCATGAATCTTTTACTAATATGCCTTTCCTGTCTTGTTTTAAAGGAGCTGCAGTGATTACCGACACACCTGAGGAAATTCTGAAATTCACAGTTGATGGTTCCCTGAAGCACAAGCTCATGGACACAAGTTTTAATGTGTTGGAAACCGTTGCTATTTCAGACAAAGTATTGTCAACTGGAAACTACAAGATCCAGGCCTTCAGCTCTCTGGGTCTGCAGTCAGCCCTGGATATTACTTCCCAGTGCTCCCTCGCCCCAGAAATGCTCACTGGAGATGCCAACATGGATGGAAGTCTGTCTGTGGGATCCATGTCTGCCAGCACCAGCTTTTCCCAGTCCTTTTCTGTTGAGCCAATGAAGAAAGAAGCAAGAATCGAGTCCTCAATGAGGGTGAATTCTGCAATCCTGAGTGTTGTGAACAAGGCTAAGGCAGCATATGCAAATAAGCAACTTCTGATTGAGTCTAACACCAACATGAATAGTGAGCCAGTCCAACACACCACCAAATTTAACATGGGCTATAAAGATGCTCAGTTTACAGTCCAGTCTGACTCTGTGACCAAGGCTGAGGAGAGGATGGTTCGTAGCCAGGTACAACTTTCTGCATCTACAACACAGGCCAGCATCAGGATAGAAAATCAGGCTGATGATACAGAAAACCGAGCCTACTCTTTGCTCTCTGGGTCCGTGAACCCCTCAGGCATGGAGATCAATGCTGATGCCTCCATTAACATCTTTGCAAGCCGTGCCTCTCACAAAGCAACCCTGACTCTGAACACGAATGGCCTGACAACCAGCTGTACCACAACTGCACACAGCAGCCCAATGACCTTCGAGAATGTTTTCCATGGTGGAGTTGACACCTCTGCTGTCACTATGTCTCTTATCACTAAGGGTGCCATTAAGGAGAACAAAGCTGAGCTCAATGTTGAGGGGAAGATTGGAAGCTCAGAGGTCTCTTTCAACAGCATGTTTAAGGGCAATCTCTTTGATGCCAACACCAGGAACAGGGTAACCCTCAGAATGAATGAAGATGGCTTGACAGTCTCCAACAACCTAGTCGGATCTTTGAACGAGATGAAGACTGACAGCACACACTCCTTGACTCTTACTCTCAGCTCTCTTGCCATCCGCTCCAAGACTGACAACTCCCTTAATCAGATGAACTCCTACATCCATGACATCACCGTCGACGTGGAACGTTTCACCGCCTCAGTCATGGTGAAAAATGACCTGAAAATCATGGATGTCAGCTTTGTGAATGAGGCCCAGCTTAAGGCAGAGCCCTTCAAGATGGAGCTGACTGGATCAATGACGGGAGCCTTGTCAGAGGAAGAGCTTAAGCACACCTATGAAGTCAAATTTGCTGACATGATTCTCTCTGCAAAGTGCAACACCAATGGTAAACTCCTGGGATCTCACATGACACAATCCACTGACATGGAGGTTGCTTCTATGCGCATGAAGTTCAACAATGCTGCTAACTTTAACTCACCATCTCTTCGTCTGGACAGCACTGTCAACACTGTTGTTGTTCCCTTCACTGTAGACATTGATGTTATGTTTAACTCAAATGGTGCAATGAATCTGTATGGACAACAGAGTGGTGAACTATACAGCAAATTCCTTCTCAAGGCAGAGCCAATGCTTTTCACTCAGTCATTGGAGTACAGGGCCTCAACCACTCACGAACTGGAAAATGGAGCTTCGATCAAGACCAACATGGACAACAAGTTCAGCAGCATGATGAGCCTCCAAGAGCAGAGAGTCTCACTGAAGATGGCATCCAAACTCAACAACCATGCTTTTGATCAAGAAATGACTGCCTACAACGATGCAGAGAGAATGGCAATAGAGATGAAGGGAGCTGTCTCCACCAACCTCCTCAGCAAAGCCAGCGAGAACCATGACTACTCCGTCTCTGGATTTGTAAAGTATGACAAGAACAGTGACAGCCACTTCATCCAGATCCCATTCATTGAGCATCTGCCTGCAGTCATGGAGGACATGAAGGCCACTATCATGAGGCTGATGGACCACAGCATTGACATGCTGAAAGATATTGATACCAAGTATGAAATCAGTAGCAAAGTTCACAAGAAAGTGTCGGAGCTGAAGGAGGTCATTGACAACTTTGACTTCAAGCTGTTTGTCCAAGACATGAAAAACTTTGTCAGCTCAATGGAAAATCACATCACCAACCTGATGGACAAATTCCCCTCTGAGGAAATCATTAAAGTACTGAAATCGGTGATGGACACTATCATGGCATGGATTAAAAAACATAACATTCCTAACAAGATCAATGCAATTTATGCCAAAATAGAGGAGATCCTGTCCAACTATAAGGTTGAGAAGATGATTGAGACTATCATGGATGAGGCTGTTAATATTATGAAGCAGTACCAGGTCAGGGAGAAGATTCAGTCTGCATTTGCTGCTCTCAAATCAGTTGACATCCAGCCTTTGCTCAACAGAATCATGGCACCTCTAAAGGAGTTTGTCAATCAACTGTATGCCTTTGACTTCAAGCAAATGATTGATGACATGAGTGTCCATTTCATCAGAATGATGGAGAAAATCAAATCCTTTGACTATGAAACATTCACCATGGAGCTGAAAGACAAGGTCACAGAAATGAGCAAGATTCCCTGCTTTGGAAAACTCTATGGAGAATTCAGAGTTATCTCACCTGACTACAGCCTCAGAACCACTGCTGAGCTGCAGAACGCCACAAATACACCAGTCACACCAGAGTTCACAATGAACCTCAAATCACAGGCCACATCTACTTTTGACGCCCTTGCCTACACTCTGGATGCCCAGGCTCAGTTTGTTCTGCCCGAGATGAGACGTCTGTCTGTCTCCGAGAACATCAAGGCCGTGCACACAGCTTTCACACTTGACCACCAGGGAACAGTGACTTTCTATGGTTTTTCAGCTCAGGGCTCTGCTAATACTACTGCCACGGCCACAACTAAGATCTATACAGCAGAGCTTGCCAGTGGTGCATCCTTTGCCATGGAAAATGGAGTTTCTGCCAATGTGGTAACTGACTATAAACATGACATCAACATGCCATCCCTAGACATCTTCAGTGAAACATCCATCAACCAAAAGGCTGTTTTCCGAGTTGAAGCTGGCAATGCTCATCTGACCATTAACAATGTGGGCAAGGGAAAATACGCAGTTCAGGACTACTCAGATGAGGCAGCCCACAAGAGTGACATAGATGTTGTCATGGATCTCCACACTGTCAAAGTTACTTTCACAGGAGCAACAACTTGCAGTCACTTCAAAATGAATCAGAATGTGGATGCTGATATCTGCATTTTCCGCCATGTTATGATTGATGCCAAGGCTGAGACAGAAACACCTTTCATCCAGAACAGTGTTGCAGAGCTAAAACTCCAGGCTAAGGTCGAAGACTTGAAAGTAGATTTTTCCGCCTCTCATAATGCAGAGCTGGTTGGGCAAGTTGAGGGACTTCTCTCAAGCTCTGTTGTTGCTTTGGTCACACCAAATGAGCTTATGTTTGACACCAAGAACAAGGGAAACACCAAGGTTGCCCTTCCATTCAAGCTGTCTGGAAAAGTGGATCTCCAGAATGACATTGCTCTTACCCTGAACTCTGAGGTACAGCAAGCAAGCTGGACAGGCCTGGCTAGATTCAACCAGTACAAATACTCCCATTTGTTCAGCGTGGATAATGGTGAGAAGGAAATTAACATCTTTTCCCAAATTAATGGAGAAGCCAATCTTGATGTACTGAGAGAGACAATCACCATTCCTGAAATGACAGTGCCATTCTTTGGTATGAGGACACCAAAAGTGGAAAGCTACTCACTGTGGGAAGACACTGGCCTAGACAGGCTCCTGACCACCACTCAGCAGACCTTTGATATGGATGTCAAGCTCAAGTATGTGAAGAACCCTAATATGATCACTATCAACATTGATATGGAACCAATGGTTAATGCCATCAATACAAATATCAGGATTCTGCACAAGAACATGCTCATTGGCAAGGATAAGGCAGTGGCTATCCTCACTCCATCTTATGACAAAGTAAAGTCAGAGTATGAAAAATACAGCATTGACCTGCCCAAAACCATCACTGTTCCTGCATACAGAGTTCCAGTGATGGATGTTGAAATGTCTTCTTTCACCATCCCCCTGCCTGACTTCAGTCTCATCACAATGCCTGCTCTGCATGTTCCATCTGCCCTTAGCAAGCTGAATTTCCCAAAAATCACTCTGCCCAAAAAGGCCATCATGATCCCTGCCATGGGTGATCTGATCTATGAGTTCTCCATGAAGACAGCTGTGATCACACTCAAAACCGATGCTAGTGTGATCAATCAGGGTGATATCCTCATGAGACTTGATGCTTCCTCATCCTCTGAGTTTGAGGTTCTGACCGGTAAGATTGAGATGACCACCACCATGAACACAGATAATGGAATGAAAATGGCTTCTGTCCTGTCTGCAAAACATATGATGGTGGAGGGAAACCATGACAGTGCCATCAAGATCAGTAAGGAAGATGTGGATGCTTCCATTACCAATTCAGTAAAGGTCAATCTACCTGTCCTGATGATGGAAATCAACCAGGAGATGTTTGCAAATCCAGAGGAAGGCCTTATCCTTTCTGTGGCCTCTCCATCTTCAGGGATCCTTGCAGTTCAGGTGCAGACTAAGCGCCCAGCCCAAGTGAAAGGAAGACTCTATGGTCGCTACCCGGTAAGAAAGCTTCCATTTATTTATTTGCTCACTAATAAGTAATGTATGTGATTTCAGTTGAACTGACTATGAGCATATTGATGTTGCTATAATTTTTTACTTATTTACATTATTTTTTTGTTTGTTTGTTTGTTTGTTTTTTACTTTTTCACAGTCCGAGCCCACAAAAGATGTTGATATCATGGCGGTGAAGATGTCTGTGGTGAACTCTGAGAAGCTGAGCCTTCAAACAACCTGGAATACGGAGATGCCCTATGAAATGATGCTGGGACTGAAGAAAAAGGTCCCTGCAGTCATGGAAATGGTGTCTCGTCCCGTTACTTTGATGTACCATGAAGTCATCAGAATTAGTGAATATCTTGAGGTCGCATTTTACCAGGCTACAAAGCAAGGCAAAGTCATGTTCAAGAGGGCTGCTGACAACTTGCCATCAATAAACGTCTCTGAAATTACCAAAAGAGTAACAGACAGCACCATTTTGATCCTAAAAGAGTACCAAAAGAACATTGAAATTCTTCTTGATGCTGCCATTAAATTCTTGAGTGAGACCAAGTTCCAGGTCCCTGGATACGAAGAGAAACTGTCTGGGCTTGAAGTATGCCAAAAATTTAGTGCTTTTGTTGCTGATGTATCTGAGGAGGCTATCCGGAAGATTCCAGAGTTCTTTGCCTCCAAGTTTGAAACCATTCTTGAGCAATTCAGAGCCATTGAAATGACTATCCCAGGCTCTAGCCACATAATCAGAGGACAAGAAATTCTAGGTGACCTGATGGGAGCAATGAAGAAAATCCAAGACCAAATGGTTGTCATTGTGAAGAAATTGGGCACTATCCAGCTGGAAGATATCATTAAGAAGTTGTCTGAATTCATGCGTTTTGCCATTGACAAAAGTGAGGAATTTCTCCACTCCCTAAATGCCCAGAAGCTCTCCACCCTTCAACCTGCTCTCGACGAGAAGGTTGAAGAGGTCCGCAGAATTGTTGTAGAATATGTGAATGTTGTGAGAGCCAAGCTACAGGATATTTCTGCTGATATGTCTAGTGAACAGCTTCGTGCTGACATCCAGTCCTGGATCAACTCCTTGGTCAAACGCTTGAATGCTTTCTACAACAATGTCATTGAAAGCCTGAAGGAGAAAAGCAAAAGTTTTGCGCCTTTTGTGAGAGTGAGTGACAGACAGATGGATGTTGACATTCCTTTTCCATTCGTTTCAAATTTCAACTAAATGAATAACCAGGATATGCTGTTCAGGAGCATGTTTGGAAAGACTGTTTTTTGTGCCTGTTTGGTAACCAGCAAGACCATAATAAGCCTATATTATTCTTTAATAACATGATGTTTATCTCCCTACATTATTTTTCATGTAGTTAATTTTGTATATTTCACAGCAGACTGCAATTTGTTGTGATCCTATTGTGCTCCCATTGTGTCTTGTACTATTTAAAAAAAAAAAACTACATGAAGGCTTCAATAAAGACAATTTGTACTGCATACAATGTGTGCATTTCTTTTTTAAACATGCTATTTAAAGCAGAAACGTAACAGTCATTCTTGGCAGGTTTAATAGAAGTTGACTGCAAACAAAGGTACTTTTACATGCTGTACACACTGTTACGGTAATAATCAAATATTCCCTTAGATGGTGCTATGGGGTATAAATTGGCATGTCCTGACATGAAGCATTACAGCTTGAGCCAAAGATGCTTACCCAATGCTCACAAGGAATCAAAATATTTCTGCCAGGCTATTCATTAGAAACTATCCATTGAAAGAAGTGACAGTGTAGTATAAGTTCATACAGTCCAGTACACCCACCGTTGCTGAATGTCCATTAGTCATATGGTATTCTCACTTCTAAATATAGAAGAAACACAAATAGCTTCTGTGAGACACATGCTCTTTTATCCTTAACAAATGGGAAAGGAGAAAAAAAGTATCAACACTGCATCACAGTAGTTTTGGCAGTTATTGTAGCTAATGATAAAAAGCCAGCCCTAAAAAAAACTATTTTACCCCCTGGAATCCAATTAGCTTTCCATTGCATGGAATAAATGAGCTAAAGACTATGTGTGATCAAAAGCCTGCACTCTGTTACGTAACATTTGGTCTATTTCCCTTGCCTAATAAATTACAATAAAATACCAACTATAAGTGAAGGAATTCATTGTGAATGTCACTCACTTGGGTGATTAAAATTCATATAAAGTGTTAATATACAACTTCATTTTCAAGAGTGTTTTCAAAATAATGACAGTTGTAACAGATCATATTGACGATTACTCTTTAGAGTGCAAAAAGGTTAAGTGATGGAAGAGTAACGATTGAGACATACATTGATTCATTTGTTGACTGCCCCAGGACAAACTTTTTATTGGCTGTTCCCTTACATTCTGTATTGTTTTTCCACACATTCTGTATTGTTTTTCCAGCTGGTTTTAGAACATTAACCTGTCTAGTACAATGCATTCCTGTTCTGTAAGTCAGCAAAGAGCCCAGCAACAGAAGGAAGGAAAGAATGTGACTTTTACACCAAGATTGCTCTGTCTGGATTTACAGGCATAAAAGACCTGATTCTAACTCTGTGAGTCTCTTGGTTGTCCTGCAGTTGTTTAATCAACACTAGAGCTAAGATAAGAAGTTGAACAAAGTCAAAATTCAAAGATTTTGCTTCTGAAAACCCGGCCTAAAAAAACCCAAAACAAAACAAAAAAACCCTAAGAACATCACACATCCTAAATCCGCCTTCCTTTTTTTAACATTATATAAAGAATCATCAGTGTCAGCCAAAACTAAGCAATTTAGGTTCACTTATGCTGTCATGTGAACAAGCTGTCCCACCACAGTATCAGAGAACAGTTACACAACACACCCGTAAGGACACACAGCAAATTTAAGCTGAACTTGTTCAACAAGTGTGAAATATGTGAAATAAATTGATGTCTGTGGCTTATGCTCACATTATCTTCTTTGTAACATTTTGCAATGGGAAATTCCGATCATCCAAATTCTGAATGGCCTTCAGACTGACTATAAGGTGTGTGCACGATTGGCTAAGCCATGGTTTAGGAAACACACTAAATCTTTCTTTCACAACTTGTTTCACTGAGCAACACTGAATCACTCATCTGCTGAGCCTTGTCTTGACAATACCACCCACATAACCGTACATGGAGCTGAAGCTCAGTAAAAAAAAATGTCAAGCAAGTCTCATCAGTCTTGTAGAAGGTGAAGACACGTCAGCCTGTGTGATTGGCCAGAATGGCCACCTGATGGATTCAGTGCTTCAAATATTTTTGCTCAGGTGAGTTGTGATAAAAAGCAGTCCACTTGTCCTTATGGTTATGGTTACTCTACCAATAGTACCTTGTTTTTTGGGCGTCAGAGCTAATTTCCCCTCTGTAATACTATTTCCATGTTACTATGTCCCTAATTAATCTCCTTCTTTTCATATTTTTTTATAAGCCATGTTTCAAAATTCCTCATTTGGTCCAGAATGGGGTTAAGCAGTGACAGACTCGGTTGTCTTCTGCCTGCTGAGCCTGTCACTGTGGTCACCAATGAAAAAAATAAAAAAAGATAAATTATTGCAGTTGTTTTTTACTGTACTAATGTACATATAGCTGTAACAGAATATGTATGACAACTAGCAAAACTAACTTGGAAAAGATGATTATTACTGTTCAAGACTGGCAGGTGTGCAGTCTTTTGGACCTGTGTTGGAATACAGCTTCTTACATAATATTAAAAAACCAAGGCATTTAATACTGGAAAAAAAAGATATTGAAATGCTTTTTGGACATGGTTACAACTAAAATACTTATCATAATTGCTTACATACACTCTAAATTTACAATAGGTCTTTATTCAAAAAGCATAAACACAAAAGGCAACCATTTTGAACACCATGGATGTTTTGCTTTGAATCTTTACACTTTGTGTGACAAGTTCTCCAAGTTTGTTGCTCAGGTGTCGAGGTGCTGAGCGACATCCCAAACTTGATACAGTCATTTTTACAATACAAAGTGGACATAAATAGTACTAGTGCAAGTTCAACTGCTGTGCTGATTGCAAACAATCAGCATGACAGAAATGCGAGACAGTATGCAGACACTTTTGAGTAAAAAACAAACACAAAAATAGAACACTCTCGTGCAATTGAAATCTTGGCTCAAAAGCTGACATTTAGCCTTGGTTTGTCACATAGATAAACCGTGAGCAGGGTTAGGGGGAAAGCGTCCATTGGGGTGGAGGCCTGCTGTCTGTCCCTTTTGCCCCATCACCAGACACACAATAGGATCATGTGACCTGTGAGAACATGCTGTGACCAGTACATTTAGACACCCAAATACCAGGTGATTGTTAAAGAACGAACTTGTTTGCAGTCCTTAGTTTTGGTTCAACGAAGGTCATCTGATTAGAGGAAGAATCCAAACTATGGTCACTGCCCATGCATGTTCAGACACCAGATCCCAGCGGGAGGGAACGTCTTGGCCGCTGCACGCCAGCTCTCGTTCATTTACGACAAAACACAGCAACTGATACAACTGCTGGATGGTTTTGATCGCTTTTGTAAGGCTGCCCGTGTTGCAGTCTCGAACACTTCCCATATCCCATCCTTGGTTTTAGCAGAACACTCCAAATAGTCATATGCGCCAATGCGCATGGCCATGGCTCGGCCGTCCTCCGTTTTCACCGGCTCTTGTTTCAACCTGGACAGCTCGTTCCTTACGTTCTCGTCGTTGCGCAAGTCCTTTTTGTTGGCGACTAAAATAATGGGCACGTTCGGACAAAAGTGTTTGACTTCTGGCACCCACTTTTCAGGGATGTTTGCGAGAGAGTCCGGGCTGTCCACGGAGAAGCACATGAGAATGACGTCGGTGTCCGGATAGGACAGGGGACGCAGCCGGTCGTAGTCCTCCTGTCCGGCAGTGTCCCACAGAGCGAGTTGGACTTGCTTGGAGTCCACTTCTATGTCGGCCACATAGGTCTCAAACACAGTTGGCACATACACTTCAGGAAACTCGTCCTTGCTGAACACGATCAGTAGGCATGTTTTCCCACATGCGCCGTCTCCCACAACAACAAGTTTCTTACGATTATCTGCCATTTGTTGCTTCTTTCCCAACTAACGCTCAAGTGACATCCGAAACGAAAATGTAGCTTGAGAGTCCAAGTCTGTTGCCTTTATAAAGGAAAAAGAGACAGGGTAGAGTTTTCCGCTGGCCAGACACAGTCTCGCAACTACAGACTCTTTACCAGTAACAACGGCGCTTTCTTTATAAAGCGCAGGAGTGCTTTCCTAAATATAGCAATCCAATCGGAAATGGGGAGGTGAGATCACAGTTTGTAAAGGAAGAGGTGATTGGATCTCATGGTTCTTCCTAATGTAGAGGAGGGTCATGTACCACAAGGACCCACCCGACCCAGGATCAGCCAAAATTCACCAAGTGTATCTGAAGGGCTCCAGTCCATGCTACACGATATTTTTAATTCCCCTTTAACATGACTCTTGGTAGAAGTGCCTTGCCAGCATTGTTCCACACACCATTAATGTTTTTCAAAAAA
>OMKZ01033573.1:0-19212 GCA_900302535.1 Neoniphon sammara | reverse complement strand
TTCCATTTTATTTACTTATTGGTTAAGTCTCAGAGTTTGGTAATCTTTTATGATCAACAACATTTTTTTTTTTTATTTCACAGCCTTTCAACCCTGCTGCCCTCAACCAGATGATTAGTGGACTGGTTGGACAGCTTCTGCTGCCAGGACAGATGGGTAAGCTGGTGCATTTGTTAGACTTGGTTTCAGGTTCCAGTAGCAGTAATTCACTGTAGCATTTTAAAAGATGTAAAGTAAACCAAGTCCCGTCTTGTGAGATAGTAGAGATATGAATAATAGTAAGAGTAAAACAAACATTGTAAGAAAAAAAGGTTGGAACTTTGAGTTTTTAACCTCCATTATGTCAAACCATTTTCTTTATTTTCGCAGCTGGTCAACCAGTCACTACCTCCTCCTCTACTCACACCACCACCTCCTCTTCATCTTCCTCCTCCTTTTCCTTCTCCTCCTCGGCCCCGGTGCCTCCACCCGCCCCAGACTCCAGTGCTGCACCAGGTCAACCTGAGACCACCCCCAGCCAGCCCCAAGCCCAGGGGATGCCCCCCGAACTCAGCCAGCTCCTTGGCTCTATAATGGGAGGGGCTGGTATGGGGCCAGTCGGGGCTCCATCCATCACTGTCACCACGTCAGGTGTCCCAGCTTTCATCCAGGGAGTGACTGAGTTCATGCAGCAGGTAAGTTGATTATAATTCTCACCATGCAAATGGGCATATGTGCATGTTTGTGTGCAACTTGTATGTGAGGTTGCATATGGTCTGTACATTTGTTAACATATGATTTCTTTACTTATGAGGGTAGAGCCTCCATTTTCCCCTCTTGGCTTCAGGGGTTTTGTGAGAGTTTTCAGGTCAGGTTCATGGGGTGTCATTTTGTTTTCTGTGAGCAGTGGGCCTGTAAAGCCATTTGAGACTGTAACAGTGATTAGTGTCTGTAAATAAACTTGAACTTGAACTTGTAGAACCTGTACATAAGACCATTGTGATGTTCGTGGCGATGAAACAGTGTCATCTCAAAATATTAGTTTGCAAAATCTGTTTATTTTTTTAACCATAATAGAATACGTTTGAAAATTCAGATACTACCAAAGTCCATGTCATGAATACACTATTTATTGGTCTTAATAAGCCAGTGTTCACACTACTTCACTTTTTGTAGAAACAGTACATCCCAACATCACAGTCAGTGGGTTCCCATAATGACACTTTAAGATCAGTCTAATTAATTTTGTCATTAATGTAATTTGAATAAACGCCGCTGGCATTTTTGAAGGGAAAAAAGTGGACTAGAGTGTACATGTTCAAGGTCTTCCTATTTCATTTCTAGGCATCCCAGCCTGTCTTCCAGCCGCCCCCTCCTCCCCCTGGTGCTGCTCCTGCTCCCCCTACAGGGACCACCCCCACGGCCAACCCCCCCACTGCAGCCGAGGCCCTCAACCCGGAGCTGTTCACAGGCATCGTCCGGGGAGTCCTAACCACCATGATGGGCTCACTGGGCCAGGCCCAGAACGACACAGAGAGCATTGCCCAGTTCATGCAGAGGCTGTCCCAGACCACCAACATCTTCATCAGCCCCGAGGATCCTACTGGTACATAACAAACATGTTCATTTCAGCACAGCCGCCGAGGGTCACTGTTGGTGTTTACTGTTTGTCAAGGAACATATCGGAAAACAATTTGCCTGTTTTGTCCCACTTGCCTCTTCTGTTTTATTTTTGTTTTCATATTTTTCACCTTTCTTTGGTTTTCTCTATCGATTGAGGTCCACCCACTGTACCACTGGTATCTGAGAGCTACCAGTTCAGTTTCTCATTCTTTCTCCTATCACACTCTGTAAGACAAGTTTGGATTTTCGTGTTGGTGTAAACACACACACAGTTCTGCTTGACTGTTATTAACAATTGGTGTCAGTCAAACACACACACGCACACACACACTCACACACACTGAATCTCAGTTGTTGACCCTCCTCTGTGCCCTCTTTTCCCAGGGTTTTTTGGAGAGTTGCTGACGTTGGTGTGCCAGACGTTCACTATGTCAGACCTGGTGGCGCTCCTCCATGGCCAGCATCATCCACTGGGCCGCATCCAGCCACAGCTGGCCCAGTTCTTCACCCAGAACTACCTCAACGGCAGAGAGCCCACTGACCAGAACATCACTGTCAGTACCACTCACCATCTGGCTTAGAAATGGTCTTTTTATAGATGTTGGTTAATTCAAAAGAAATATCAGGTATTTTAACATTGTAAAACACAGCTATTGGTAGTGTACCTGTCCGTTTCTCTGTTCTTTGGTGGTGTATTGTTCATATTTCCATAAATAATTTGCCAAACAGGTGACATGACAGTGTAGGTACAATGGAGCGGAGGATCAAAGCATAACCGCTTCCTCTTCAACCGACCATTTTGCACCGACCTTTGACAGTCATACGGAAGGAAGAGAAACCAATTTGACCACCTCCAGTAGCTTCAGTACACCAGAATGCAGTGTTGCAAATATCAGCTTTCCAATCTTTTGAAAGTCATGCTGGGAAATAAAGGAAATCACTAACTGAAATAGAAGCAGACAAGGCAGGTTGAGGGAATATGGTTGCTCCAAAAAAGTAAATCACAGCATGTAAACACAAAATAACTGGAATTCATGTATCAAACAACACAGATTGATGATATCTAACAGTATAAGCATATCCAAGGTTGGATTTTTCCTTTTAATATCAGGCCTCACTGATTCTTGCTGTTCTTCTTTCTTCTGCATGTATGTGTTTCTTCTTTTCTGTTTTCTCTTCCTGCCATGACTTCTGTTTTCTGTCCTCAGGCTGCTGCTGAGAGTCTTGTCAACGAACTGGAGGAGTACATCACTGAGAGCTTTGTAAGTCCTTGAGGTCCATTTATCCTCTGATAGTGCAAACAGGGTGATTAAATGCCACATACAAGGAGATTTATTGACACAAGAAGATCATTCTTACTTAGACAAAGCTTTAAGGTATCTCAGTTTAAATTTAACATGGCAAACAGATGTACACACTCAGCTTGTGGCCGGCGGCTGCATATTTACAGCCAGATTAGTTACTGTCTGATAATAACTTGTCTACAATCAGTTAGGATGGCCTGCTGTCGAAACCCAATAGCTGATAGACTTTTATTCATAACGCAATTCTTAATGTGCTCCTTTCTTATTGGTATAAATACATTTTGTGGAAAAATACTGCGCAGTACATTGTGCAAATCTCAGGATTTTTTGTTGCTTTCCCTTCCAAAAGCCTGTACAGAGAGTGGAAAAAAAAGCTTTTATGTTTTCTACAACTTCTGTGTGGAACAGGTCGCTTATAATTAAGAGAGCTGATTAAAAGAGTTGATCTCACCGGATGTTTTTAGAAATGTAAAATGAAAGACAGATTTGTTAGGCTGTTGATGCTCTGACATGGTGTGCTTCTTTGTAGATACAAACTTCTCTTTGTAACACTTGTTTCTTGTGTTTGTTATTTATTTAGTGTCTTATTGTATTTCTGTAACTGCATGTTTTCATCTGTGCTGCTACCTGTCTTGGAAAGGTCACCCTTGCAAAAATGCAGGTTAAAAAAAATTGAAGTAGTTATTTTGTGCCCCCTGAAATTTTAAACTCATCGTAACTGCACCCCCCTCTTCATCTCCCACAGAGAGAGTCCTCAGTCACTGTGCTGGAGGGGGTTGACATCACACAGACCAACATGTCCTTCTTCAGACAGCAGCTGACACGTATTGCCACACACATTCTGCGTTGCACTGGTAAATTAAAACCACAGTGTGAATCAGCTGCATAATGTGGTCTTTGTCTTGAAAAAGTGTAACAAGTTGATTCTTTTTTTTTTGTTTATTTGTGTGTAAGATTTGAAGCTATGTTTTAGTTCTTCAACTGTCTCACTTTGTGTTCAAGTGCAGCACTAAAGCTAATCTTATTTTGATTATTTGTCAGACTTGCAGACACTGCCGCTGTGTTGTGAGGTCAATTAGGTAAATTAAAATGCTTAATTTAGCCTTCACGGTAGCAATTGTGGTACTGTCCCTGAATGTAAGGCAATTCATGAATGTAGGAAGAAAGATTTATTTGTTAACTCATATTGTGTCAATGTCTGTCCCACACAGATGACTCATTTGGGGCTCGGCTGCTACAGATGTGCAACCAGGCACTGTTTGAGTGTCTGGCGCTCAACCTGCACTGCCTGAGAGGAGACCAGGGCGCCCTCACCACAGTCATCAACCACCGCATAGTCAGTACTCACAGTGTCTCATCAGTTCACTCTTTCTGCATTGTATTCCTCTTTCATTCTCAGTCTCTTTTCATATTCCCCTCTGTCCATCCCCTCTTCAATCACATGTTCACTCTGTAGCCCACTTTCTATTTCCATTTCAAATCACATACTAAATTTCAAAGCATGTTAGGTAGTTGAAGTGACAAATTAGTGCATTAGGTACAGCCAGTCGGTTAGACGTGGTGAATCCGTAACTCACATGTCTGTCCTGTATCCTGTACTTGAACACAGTTATTTCCAGGGAGGGAAATTGCCACGAGTCAAATGCTGGTAAATTTCGACTGTGGCTGCTAAGTAAGTGTTCTTTACCAGCCACTTATCCAGGTCACCAACCACCACTGGTGGGTATTTCTCCTAAAAATAATCTAGTTGGGGAATTCCCAACCACTGTACCACCATTGCTCCGGTTATAACGGTGCTTCTCTGTTGTATTTGATCGAGACTGAAGATCTCAGGAGGGTTTTTTTTGTCTATTCATGTAAGATTGTTTTGGGGCACAGAATGTAAATGTAAGCACGGTGTATCTTTAATGTCCTTCAACTTAGTTTGGTATATTAATCCTTGATACTGCCTTTGTTTTTAGTGTCCTCATTTCACTCTCTTCCACTTTCAAGGTTTCAAGAGTCATGTGACCCACCACCAGTGTGAATCAGACAGCTCTTTAGGAGTGTCATGCCAAAAACAAATCTAACTTGGGCTGAATTAAAACACTTGCATTTGGTCCTACAATACCTTTGCCAATCATTAGCAGCATATCATTGCAAAAACAAAACAAAACAAAACATGTAATTTACTTAGGCTGAAGCAAAGCGCTTTACAGAGCACTACAATGCTTTAACAGTCCATGTGTTTCTCACATTGGCTCACACTGGCATCAAAACAGATTCAACACAGTAAAGTTCAAAGATAAATCCAAACTGAAAACTGACCTGATGTGTTTTTCTGATGTGTGTTGTGAGAAGGTAAAGACAGACACTGACAGAGAGGAAAAGGGAAAATGTGATAGCTTATTTGCACTTATCAAAAGGTTCCTCTGGATTAGGCATCAGCTTAATAACTTAAGTGGGAAGTCTACACCTGTGACACTGAAACATTTATTGAGAAACATTTTGCCACAAAAAGATTTTGTCAGAGTCACAGGTAATTGAGACAAAATTAATTTTAATAGAGATGACAGTACATCGTTAGGAAAATAAATAAGGATAAGGAGGGCAACAGTAGGATATATTTTGACAATTATGAGAGGAATGTAGGTAGTAAGATAACAAGAATACAGGGGGAAAGGTTGTCGTACCTCTAATGTAAAAGCTACATTTTCTGACTCTGTTCTCTTGTGTGGTTTCAGCGGAGGATGTCCAGCGACATGAGCCCGAGCCTGGTGAACTGGATGACCAGCATGATGACAATGAGGCTGCAGGTCATTTTGGAGCACATCCCTGTCACACAGGAGCAGATCCAGACCTACATAGTCCACACACAGGTAGTAGACTGGACACGCGCTACCATACACTGTACAGTGACGTTACATTTTAGACATTTACCTCTTCTTGCTCAAGATTGGAAGGGCAGGTTTCTTGAGTATGGGTGGATAAAAACTGGCTGTTGCAGGGACTGAACCTCTGACTAGATGGTGATGCAGGAGTGAAGTTGTCTTCCCGTCTTGGCCAATCCTGATTTATTTCTTCCCATCACATTCCGATCCCGTCACTTTTGCCACCCCATCCCATCTCCATTCCGTTAACTTACATCCTGATTATTTTCTGTTTACAATTACAGAACTTTTACCTGAACAACCTTAGTGTTTTTCATTTTTAAAGTTGAAAATGTTTAATGTTAAAGATGTCACTGCAGGAGTAAGTGGAAGATGATACCGAGGAGACATGGGTGTTAACTGGCAGGGGGCTGTCGATGAAAGCGTTTTACAAATTAATTAAAAATGTATCAGATCACAACTTTATAGATTTAAAACTACTTTCAGATGATTTTAACATAACAGACATTCATTGCTCCCAACCCCCGTTCCCTCTGGAGACTTTATTTTCCTGTCCCAATCCCGACATCACAATGGAATAGTCCTGCTGTCCCGCAGGAGGACCGATCTGATGTCAGACTCTACCCGGGTGACCATTTGTTGTGGGCTGCGGCGTCTCTAATCACCAAGCCAACGATGTGCGCTCATCCACACTCATAGAGTTTTTAAATCCTTTACAGTTCTCTGAAATTCTGCTTTCCAATATTCAATTTTCAGTTTTATTTCCTGAATTAGATGTTTTTATAATTTACAGAACAGAACAGAAGACACGTGCACACACACATCACAGGTTACACAGAGAGAAAGCAGTCTCTCTTAAAAATGTCTGATGGCTGTTACATATCCTGTTACATTGGACAACTCGTCTGAAATGGCTAATAAATATTGGATGACGTTCTTTCACAGAGAGAGCAGTCCTCTGCAAGTGGCACACAAGGGCCTGAACGGGCACGAAGTGTAACTGTAAGTATGGTGTATCTTTGATGTCCTTTAAGATGAACTCAGTTTGATATATTAGCCCTTGATATTGCTTTTGTTTTTTAGTGACCTCATTTCACTCTCTTCCTGCTCCAAGATTGAGGACACTCACTCACCAGCTGCAGCTACCACCGCCGAGGAGGCCATGTCGGTGTCACGAGAGACGAGGGCATCGTCACAGGAAACAAGGGTGTTGCCAGGAGAAGTGGGAGCCTCAGGAGGAGCTGCACCATTAGGTGGCGCCATGGCAACAGCAGGAGCTGAAGGAGGGAGTGAGGAGTCTGCTGGAGAATCAGAGGCCTGGGCGGCTGCTGTACCTCCTGTAAGAGCCCCACAGCTTGTATAATGTCTTTTTTCCCCAACCTTCATTTTTGATTTATTTATCCAGGCGAGTGTTTTTAGCACCATGCTGCTTCACTTTAAGATGTTTATATTATTTTGTTCATTTTCCCCCTACAGAGTTAAATAGTGCTTAACATTTTTATAAAAATAAATGTCTGTTTTGCTGCTGTCTGTAGCAAATTGACATAACAACCTGTACCTGGTTCATAAAATAGTTCAATTGTTCACCTGTTCTCTCTAAACAGTGTCAGGAAGCCAGACAGGAAGCTGACAGGAAGCTGTAAGTTTCCACGTTAGTGTACTTGCCATTTCTTTAAGCATGTGACAACGGGGAGAAATCCTTTGTCACATAGAAAGTGATGTGTTTTACATTAGCAGAAGAGCAACAAAGGTTTGGTTGCAATAAATAGCAGCAGAACTGGGTGGTTAGCATGAGCAGTGATATCTACTGTAGCTGAACAGACAAAGGAAAGAGCGCCACCTACAGAAACTCAGCTTCATCAGCAGAAAATAGTACAATAATGACCACTAAGCACCAAAAATATTGCCCAAAAAAAAAAAACATCTTGAGAGATGACACTTGTTAAGCATTATCTTTAATGACCCTGGATCCATTTATTCCCTATTTATATGTATGTGGTAGGAATGGGTGCCCATCATCAGATGTGATCTGGTCACCCAGAGGAAGATGAAGGCCCAGCCTCCGTTATCTGATGCCTATTTACATGGGATGCCCGCCAAACGCAGGAAGGTAATTGGATCTGGTGGAATCATTCTTACTCATTGCCTTTGAGTGTCATCTGTCTTCATTTTGCCTGATTCAATGAGCGGTGTGTTTGTTTTTAGACAGGACAGGGGGGTGGAACCCTCCTCTCCCTCTCTGATGCAGTGAGTCAGGCAGCCAGGACGGCAGGAGTGAAGCCCATCACCACTGCTGACCGGCTGCAGGAGGAGCTGGAGGACCAGGAGCTCCAGGAGGCCTATGCAGAACAGGTAGCTAGATCTTAAATGTACCTCAGCCTAATGCCTATTCCTGAAAAAACACAATGTGAAGGACAAAGGGCAGAATGAAAAAATAAATTCCAGCCAGTGAAGATGTCAACACTAGCAGGTGTACCTCATCTTAAAAGCTCTGTTGGTGGCTGGAAGCTGCAGTGAACTTCCATGTTGTTTCTGCTGGAGAGAGAAGAGACGGATGTACAGAGGGTTATTTTGGAAGTGGAGAAGCATTCACTTCTCTATGATGTTTTCAGCACAAATTACAAGGACCTGAACAAAAAAGAGGCATGGGTGGAGATCGCAAATATTTTAAATTCAAGTAAGGTAACCCACCATAGTTAGGTGTGCACTCATTTTCGTCAGGGAAAAGAACACAAAACAAGGAACCTCCCACTCTGCAAAATGGCTGGTCCCTGTTTTTGTCACTTTGCGACAGATCTGGTCTGGTCGCTTCCTGAGGTGATGACATCGGACAATCACTTGCTTGCTCCTGGTGTGAGTTAGGTTTAAGACTGGAACTCACTTTACAGCATCTAGTTCAAATTGTATTGCTGCTACGATTGGGCCAAGTCCACGCTAGCTTGGGGTGGTTGCAATAGACATTGTCATAGGTGATCTTGGAATTCGGGAATTCAGTCTCTTGCTTTTGTGGATCAAACCTGCGAATCAGAAGTCATTCCTCTAACCCCCAGGCCTGATATAGTAATTATATGTCCTGAGATAAGGATAGTTTTTTTTTTCCCCTCTCTTTTAGGTGAAAACAGACATCAAGAAACGAGTGAGGGAAGACCCAGATTTCAGCCCTCAGCAGTTCCCCAACGCACACAGAGCCTTCTCGTCAGATTCATAACCTGATCAAGTACCCATAACTAATCTGTGAGCACTCTAGCTTTTTTCACCCTCAACTTAATTTTCTTGGATCCACTACTTGCTGCAGCTTCACCCCCGAAACTATCTTTACACCTTTTGAACAGTTAGCACCTCTTAACTAATTGCCTCCGGCTTCTATGTGACTACTTTCCTAGTGCCTATTTATTGCTTTGTGTTTTTATTTTTTTTCTTGGTCCACCTTTTGCTGAGCGAATGTTCCTTAATAAAGGTGTTATGTCGGATTTGACTATAACTAAATTGAGTTACCTTATTTCTTTCTGGATACTTTTGTACAAAGTCCATTTACAGTTGTTACTCCTTCTGCCTTCTTATCCCTGTGTTGCCATGTTGATATTGAGCCTGGATTATGATTATTTAGTGGATTTCTGCCTTCCTCTCTTGATACTTTCAAGTTCAAGAGTATTCTTTCATTTGATGAAAATTGGTACAAGAATGTACAGTAAGCTTAATAAAAATATTAATACACAAGAGCGTAGTCCTTTATCACACACATATGGGTTGAATGTTGCTTACTGGGTGAATGACTGCTTTTAGCAGGTTTGGAAAAACACGATAAATGAATCTAATAATTTCATTATCTTTTAAGTTTGAATTGCAAACAGTCCCAGTAAAAATATAGGAAAACATGACATTTAAACATTCTTTCATTTTATGTAACTGTGGAGTCTTTACCATTTCACATACTTTGGGATTTGTTGTGAAAAATCGTCTTCAGCCATAAAGTGATATGTGACAGTCACATTGCCCAGCCACTATCAGCATAAATCATACTGACCAGCAGCCCTTACAGAGGACCCTTTGGTAATCCTTAGTTGTATCGGATGTTGTGTCTTCCTTTGGCAGACACTGATACAACCAAAGATTACCAGAGGGTCTTGTATCAAGTCTGAACACCAACAAGAATTCTTTAAATGTTGCCTCTCTTACAGTCTACTGTTACTGTCACCATATAAAGCACTGCTATGTAATTTTGGGAGAAGCATGTAAGTCTGAAATGGAATAGTTCGTTACATTGCTTTAATTAGCCAAGCAATGAGGATGGCTTCAAAGCTGAGGCATGGCATTCAAATGAAGCTGCCAGTCAAGCCAGCGCTGCCAGCTACAGTTATTATTACTAGTTAGTATGGATATACGGACTGCTGAGTTTGCCAGTTATCAGGGGTGCAACTGTAGTGTGTACTTCCTATAGTGTGTAACTTTATAATGTGGAAGTGCATGTTTTGCAATATAAATTAATATTGATTGGAGTGTGTAGTGTTGCTGGTAATAAAGGTGCAAGTGCCAGCAGTGGAGTGGATGTAGGTCACTCGACTGGGACTGTGTGAAGACGGAGGTGATAATGGGACGCTGAAATCTTGAACATTCTTCGGGCATTGCAGCGTCTGTCAAGGAAGTTGTTCACTCGATAAGGCCAGTGACTTGCCTACAGTCACTCTGTGAATGCCAGAGTAGGTAGCTGATGAATGCTGATAACTGTCTCATGGTCCTGTAGATTTATGATAGTGTAGCCCATTGCCTATAGTGCTCATTTGCATGGTAGCATATTCTGTTTAACTCTGAATTGGGCCTCTGTATGACTGCTGACTTTGGATGACACAAGGAACATTAACATCATATCCTGTCTATTGATACATGTTAGTTTTGAATAAGTTAATAACATTTTCACATGCAAATGTGAAAGTGAATATATAGGACATATAGTGTAAGATAATGGGATCAGTATGCCATACACCAGAGGATGGACTGACAGACAGTCAACAGATAAGGATATCTGTCCATCAGCATTCTCTGACTAAAATGCCCAAAGTCTAAAGCCTAGACAAGGAGGGACCAGGTCTCAGCCGTAGGGGGACAAGGGACAGCAGAGCTCCTTAAACCAACTAGCCTGCTAGACTTCGACATTCCTCCAGATGTAGGTGCACTGAAGAGAGAGGAACCTACGCTAAAGCCATGGTTTGAGAAGCTGACAGAGATGGAGGGAGTAGGACAGGGCCAGTTAAGCTGCCTTGAAGAGGCTACTTATGTAGTTAAAGGGGGCATTCTCTCCCTTGCTTTGTCTGGCCGATAAAGGGAACAGAAAATAATTTAATCGGCTTGAAGAAGAAGCAGACTGAAGATTAATTGAAGATAATTAACTGAAGATAATTAAGATTATTGTTCTTGAAACTCTGCCTGAGCAGATTAATGCATATTAATTTCTGAAGCTGTCAGTCTGTATACAGGTAAGTACAACTGTGAGATGAATTAAATGCCTTTTTCATTGTAATTATATCAGTCAAAGACAAAGTAGCTGTTGAAACTCTTCTTCTGTTTATCTTTTTCTGATTAAGGTTCAACTTCAGTCAAATTCTACCAACATTTCACGTGCCAGCTCATTGACTGCCTTAAGCCTTTCTTTAACCACCTCTTTAGTAACAAGATCAGTTCCACTTTCAGTCAATACTTAGATGTTGACCCCAGTGCACCAAAAGACCACAACTACTGCAAGAGTCAGCCACAGCAGGTTGAAGTGCAGAGTTATAGCTCCTTATGTGTGTTTAACAATGACTACAAGATTTTGAACACAATTCTTGCAGAGAGATTGCAAAATGTCATGGAGCACATTCTCAGTCCAGGCCAACACAGACCTGGCCCACACATCCAAGCCTGTATTGATGCTTTTAAGAATGCTAAAGACAGCAAAAGACCAACTCTAGTAGTCCGACTGAGAGTGGATCCAGGGTCACTGAATATTACAAGTTACCAGAAGAATTTCAAAAGCTAATCAAGATTCTGCTGCAAAAAGGGAGGAGTTTGAATAGGCTTAGCTCTGACTTGAACTCACAGGATCGAGGTTTGAGAGCAGGATGTCCGCTCACTCCACTGTTACTGAGGCTCTGTCTGCACCCTCGTGTTCAGGCTGTTAACGAGGAGGCGCCTCAAAAGCCTAACATAAAGGAAAGTGAGAGGATGAGGGCATTGATGGACTCAGACAAAGCAGTATTCTTCATTCCAAACCAATGCCAAACTGTTGAGGCTTTTGAAGAGGCACTCGCAGGTTTTCTGTCCAATTCTGGTTTTGCGGTTGAGTACAGAGATTCTGAAATTCTCACAGTTGGATTCCCAGGATCTTTGTGCTCAAAGAGGCTAAATAAGTTTAAATAGGTCTCTGGTGGACTGTGGTGCTATGGCCACTATATTGGCTGAATTGAATTATGTTATTTTATTGCCATTGTCATGTGAAAACCTCATAAGTCAGATATGGGTGACTGATTGTTTACCTTCAGTCAAGGAATTATATTCTCCTCTATGGGTTGAAAAAACTATTACGTTTGCTCTTTTGAAAACCTTTCCAAATTCGCTGAAAAATAAAAAATAAAATAAAAAAAACATCATGGTCAAGACTAAAGTAAATCTGTTTATCTTAGTTCCTTGAAAGCTGACATTATATTAGGTAGATATGAGGACTGGATGGCAATGCTTAGGCTACATAATTCCAGGAGAATAAAAACAGCGACAGCAGCACCAAAATATTTAAAGGCCAGAAACAGTCTTATTTAGCACCAGTCAGTGTCTGAAACCATCAGAAATATCAAATATCAAATAAAATAGCTTTTATAAAATATGAAGAGTAAACATACAGTGTGCTTCCTATCTGCCTCTCCTCAAATGACCTTTGACCTTTCTGATGTTGAAAATGGGTAAATAATTTTACTGCTTCATTCACAAATATAATCCACAAACTTTTCTCTAAGATGTAAAAGGGGGACATGATTTCCACTTTAATTTTAAAATGATCTTTGCAGAATGATGTCTTATCTTTCAAACAGACTTTAAAAGTGTAATAGTTTATCTCCATATCTAAATGTAGATGTATTATGTAGATATTTCATTAGTCATATGGTGAGAATTCAAGGACATCGAAAAAAGCTGAAACTATTTTTGGTCTAAAGATGCCTTGGTGAACAGGGGCTGCCACATGGTCTCATTTCCATGTACATGAACACAATATATTTGTCATAAGTTCTATTCATGCACATGTACACAGGTACCACATACACAATATACATATACTTGATACATATTTGTATACATCATACACATGTACATATGGCTTCTTATTTTCCTTTATTGGCTTCTTATTTCTTATTTTGAAAGGCATAAGATTGTAATTTTTGTAACTGCTGCAGCTGTTTCACCCTGAATTTCTCCCTCACGGATCAATAAAGACAACTCCAACTCAAACAGCCTCTATAGAGCTCATTAGCCATCCAGAGGAATCTTAGCAGTGAGTGTAGTTCCTGGTTGACTTCCTGTTTGGGTTTCAGGAATGTGAGCGAGTCCAGTGTGGCAACAAGTTACCTAATTCTGAGTAAAAACACAGAGAGCCAGAATAACTGGTTTAACATCAATCCACACCATGTATTACAACTCCCCATGTTTATTTGGGCCAAGGAAAATGCCGACTTCTACTTTTGAAACATGCTGCCATTAAATATGTCAGTGTGTTCAGATGTTATTTCACAATTTCAAGGAGTAATTATTTATACACATATAAAAAAATAGTACAGTTTAGTACAATGTGTCTCTTGTTTTAACTCAAGCTGCAAAAGGTTTGGCCTTTACTTGAACATGCCTGGTAGAGCTGAATCTGAATCCTTGTGACATCAAACACCCTAACCCACTGTCTCAAACAAAGGCAGCAGTGTGTGATCAACCATGAATACTTAGTCTTGGAATAAGGAGTCCACAGCCAATCAGCCAACACAGTCATCATACTGCATTTTATTTGCATAGGGTGTGTATGATCAGCACACACAGTTGCTCCTATCACTTTGAGACATATTGCAATTTAAACAGACAGTTCCCAGATTTTATTGTAGACAGAGGCAGTCAGTGACCATGGTCCAACTAGCCAAAAGCTTTCACTGACACTAATAGAAAAATAGAAAATAAAAATAAAAAAAGTTTGATTTCTATGAAAATAATTCAGTGGCAAATATGAAATACAACAATTGTGCAGATACATGTGATTCACACAGTAAAAATGTAATCACTAGTGCAATATTTGGTTAACCAAATTCTCAGTGTTTATAGAAAGGCTCCAGGATTTGAACGAGGATCCTTGAGATTTCTGTATCTGTGAGTTAGCCAAACTCCCAGGATCTGAAATAAACACAGAGCAGTAATAATTAAGCAAGTGGGGGAGTGGGGGGTAAAACTGGACGACAATATCTTCGCAACATTCCTCAACAAATTCCATCTTTTTTTGAAGCATGTCAGCTTTGTTGCCATGACATTCTACTGACCTCTGTAAAACTGAAGAAGAGTCCAATGCCACCCACAAAATGCAGCACCTGGCCAGCATACTTCTCCATGATTTCTGAGCAGGTCTGACATGGCTGCTGATGGTGAAAGCAGCTCTAGAGGAGGAGGAAACACAGGAGAAAATTCAGCAACCGAAAATGTCCCCACTGCAACCTGAGATCAAGCCGCTGCTGAGGGAAAAGGGCATTCAAGCTTACAGCAGCACATGTGCCATTGAGGTCAACATGTGAGAAGCCGCAACAGCCCAGCGTCTTTTCCAAATCCCTATGAGTGGTCTCCGATTTGTTCCATCCGATCTCCAGAAGGTGGTACTATAGGTGACAGTCAAACAGGGAGGCAGTAAATATTTAAAAACACCTTTTTCGTTAAAACACAGCCAGTCGTGCATCTCTTCAGATGTAAAAACTCTGCTTGTACTATTCATTTAAACAGGCTATTCAACATCAATATTAGGATTGGCAAAATGGAAAAGCAGAAATAATATTAGATATTACTGATTATACATGAATCAAAGATACAAACCTGTTGGTCTTTGTTGACAGCCAGACAAGCACAGGACACAGAGAACTGCACGATGAACACCATGAACAAGATGATCATGTACTGGATCCAGTTAACGAAGTTCAACGTGTCATTAATCATCCTGAAAACTCAACACTGCTGCTGCTACACAGCATGAACCATCAAACAAGCTACATGTTGTCAAGAGGAAAAGAGTCTATGTGGCGTAAGTTTTTTTTTTTTAGCTTTACTCCTCATCCTGATTTTGCAAACAAACGATGCTCGAAAGGTGACAGACTTACTCCTGTGCTCCTGCAAGCAAACCGCACAGACAAAAGGATACAAAAAAGAGCAGGACCTGGTGATGCCTCATGGCACCACAGAGCCCCACAAAGGCAACCAGGAACAGGAAGATGCCCACGCCGATGACCCCGGCCACCACCCTGATGCTGGAGACCAGGCCGAACCATTTCCCCCAGGCTGCCACTCCAATCAGCAGCAGACTGACCAACTGAGAAGCCAAAACAAAGTGAGCTTGATGAGAGAGGAAGGAAGCGCTCTCAATGGGCGCACTCATGCCAAGAAAAATCTCTAGTACAGGAATAGGCAACCATCATGGTAGGTCAATAATATGCTGCTTACACTACAGGAAGTCTGCATCTAAATATTATTTATGTTGATCTATTTTTGTTTTTTTCAGGTGATCTGTTAATCATTTAGTCTGTAAAGTGTCAAAAAGGAATGAAAAATGCTCATCAGAAATTACTAGACTCCAATGTTGTCTTTTAAATTACTACCTTAATCTGACCAGTAGCCAATAAATAAATTAAATAATTAAAGGATATTGATATTCAAAAGTAAGCAGATCTTACTGATTTTGGTGGAGCGATCACCAAATGTTTGGTATTTTTACTTGATAAATGATTACAAGAGTTAATCATCAAAACAAAACACACACACACAAACACAAGGTTGATTCTCCCCACCAGTCATTTAGGACGCCTGGTTTATGGTTGAAACTGGATGAGAAATACATATTACTCACTGTAGATCTATAAACAATAAATTTCCCTGAGTGGTAATTATAAAGCAGCTGACAGGTGTTGACTGGAGACTTTTTACCATTCAGAGCTGAAAACTCAGTGTTACATTAACTCAGATGGGTGTGGACGTATAAGACTGTTGTTGTTTTTTTCAGAGTTGTGACGATTTACAGGTACACAGAAGCTGGACTACCACTTATCATTTATCACCGTGTGACACCAGTGAAGCATACTCAGAAACTGGCCAGGAAACACAGAGAGGAGCGGCGTTTTTTTTGCGCTTTTCTAAATAAATGTTATAATACTAAAGACTTGTTTCGCAATGAGGAATTGGACAAAGACCTCCCATTTCACAGTGCTAGTCTATTAGAGAAATGCGCAACACGGCTCTAATTTACATATAGTGACAAAAGGCGATGCCGACTTACAACGTAAAGCACATTGAGAGCGCAGAGGGAGTTCTTGGTGCACATGAACCCGCCGCAAACCATTGCTGCTCGCTGAATAGTCCTTAATGACACAGAATATTTCAATAGCTCCCCTGTTTTTCCCAACAGGAGGTTAAACTTCTTTAGTCATAAGGATCTGTTGTCAGGTGTCCGCCTGCCTGGCTGCAACTGCGGCGCAGCAGGTAGAAACCAATACAGGGGCATTTCCTGATGAGAGTCTGCACGCTGATTGGTCAATTGACTCAACGTTGCCGCACAAAATTAAGAATCACGTTCTTCCTCGTGCAAGTAATTCCTGGTGTGTTTAGAACTAACCCGGACGTTTGCTGAGACGTCAACTCCTTAATGTGAATCACACACACTTAAGAAGTTTTGTGAGTACAAGTGGTAGACCTACATGTTTTCAGTAATGTCATCATTACTTTATTCTGAAAATCATGCAATTCACTGAACATCACATGTACAAGATGTTTATGCTATAAGACCCAAAGGATCTGGATGGGTCAATAGGCCTACAGCTTGTTCGTCTCGGTTCTTGGCTTTGGGGTGCCCTGCCTCAGAGGATCTGGCTGTGGTCCTGAGTGTTACCCTAACCCTCCAGGGCCCGGTTATTGTTAACTTTTGACCTGGATTAGATTCATGCAAATCTCCATTTTTGCGCTCCAATCAAACTGGTTTTGCTGGTTTTAAGTCAGTTTTTTCCAGAAATGATCAGAATCGAAGCAGCTTTGACAAGTTCAAGACTGAATCCTTATTTGCACCTTTATCTCGCCATCTGCTGGAGAAATTATGTTACAACATGCGGTCCCTCCATAAATACACCGGTGAACTCCTTTCGTCCGCTTCTCAGGGCCGTCATAAAGGGAGGGAAAGTGGGAATGATTCAGGGCCCCAAAGCCACATATGAGCCTGGGTCTCCACACAATGTCTAGATAACTGAGGCGTCTCTGTGTGTTCTGCATCATAACACATAACATAATGGTTGGCTCATCATAAATTTTCATGGTACCCAGAATTCCTGGTGAAAGCCTTTTTATACAGTCTGAATAAAGTAGATGAAAAAATATCAAAGACAGATATTTTTATTTACTTTATCTACATAAGTCATTCATTCCACAAGAACACAATGGCATGATTCAAAATCTCACCAGGTGGCAAAAAATAATTCAAAACAGCTGCAACTGTTTTTATCCAAGGACACTTAAAATTGATGGATGGACAATTTTTTTTTTCTCCAAGACTGTCCATCTGTTCCAGCAGTTAATATGTCGCTTTGTTTTACATGTTTTGTTCATTTAATTCTATTTTTGATCTGTATTCAGGATCTATAGGCTGAGATATCCCATATTTACATCAGAGTTTCATGGTTATATACAATATAGTTTCCCTCACATCTCTGTATACACCATGAATCCACCAACTCCAGTGGGATCCACATGATCCTTAATTTTGGCATCAAAAATATCTTGATCTCTGCTTTAAACAAACTTGGTTGAGAGTAGAATTACATTACCAAATTCAAAAACTGATATGAATGATAAGGATTTCATCTGTTTCTTTTGAAAAAACACATTCAAATTCAGATTTAATCAAACCTGATCACCAAAAGTCTGTCAGATAAAATTTGACAAACTGGGAAGTAGCCTATACAGTTTTATCAATTCATGAGTCAGCACAGGGCAGAAGAGAGCATTGCGTAAATGTGGAGGCCTCAGGGGATCTTGTCTTCAAATCTACCATAACAAGTTTTTTCTGTATTTAAGGCTAGGAATGGCCATAAGCTCTCTAGTGAAGCTCAGGTTTGGATTAAGTTGCAGGTGAGGGTTAATGATGAACTTTAAGGGTAAAAAGCATGATAAATTTGATGCTTGCAGATTGACAGACACAACATAATCCTGTAGCAGCTGTGGGGATGAGGGAGATGGAGGAGGAGTCGTCATCTTCTCCCTCATGCACACTTATATTCTCTTGCTTTCTTTCTCTCTTTACACTCACTGTATTTCCATCATATATGAGCTCTCCTGTATGCTAAGAGCCTGCATCTCAGAGGAAATATAGCACAGGTGGGAGCAGAAAAGGGGGCTGACATGAGACAATACCATGTGAGTGCATGGTATTCCCCTTTAGTTCAGTAAGCCAGCAGGTGGCCACCATACTGATTACAAATAGACCTGAACTGTACAAATAAAACTAATGGGAAAATAGACAGGTTATCAATGCAAAGATAACACAATGCCACAGTAATTATGTATCTCCCATACTTTGGTAAATGTGACAAAGATATTATTAGAACCAAGGTACCAGTCAGTGTCCTTAATAGTCCTTTAAAATAAAAGGAACAAAAAAATCATAAAAGAAACCATGAGGTACAATAATTGTATAATAGTACTTCAATAGTAATTCTTATTTCATATGAATAATAATAAATCCTGTGATGGATTGGCGACCTGTCCAGGGTGTCTTGTTGTTTCTGCCCAGTGTATGCTGGGATAGGCTCTGACTATGTAAAGCATTAAGAGTGAAGAGAGAATGAATAAATGAGCGAGATAATAATAACAACAACCTCCGCAAACTTACCATCAGTGTCGTAATGCATTCTGTCAAAAAGCAGAACTACGAGTCACACAGGAACAGATTGCTTTTACCATGTCATTTGTTCGTGGTCGTGTAAATGAAAAGAAAACTTCTTTATTCTAGAAACAATAATATTGTCGCTGCTGTTCCATGCCGCAAATTAATGTTCCCATCTTGGCTGAGAGAAAGTGAGCGCTGTCAGCGATAACTGTGAGGAATGGAAGAGGAACTTCATTACACCACAGTCATTTTCAAGGATGGACAGGGTGAGTATTTTTTTTTTATTATTTTTTTTTTATTTTTTTGGGGGGGA
>OMKZ01033570.1:2593-20383 GCA_900302535.1 Neoniphon sammara | reverse complement strand
TGTTGATTATGCATCTTATTACTATTAATATTACTATTATGTATCTTACTATTACTTACTACTATTATTATCATTAGTAGTAGTATTACTATATTATATTATCACTGTTACATTACTATATGTATCCTATATCATTATTATACTATTACTATCTTATCCTATTACTCTTATTATTATTCATTACATTATTACTAAATTACTATAGTGTATTTATACTATATGACTACATTTCATATCACTTTATTACTATATTATTTATTTTATTATCTTTTAATATTATTTTTCTTAATATTTATTGCGTACTGCTTATTTTTTGTGGCACTGTGGTTCATGTGAAATGCAATTTCATTCCCTGGTATGTATGACACATGCATATGTGGAAATGACAATAAAAGCAGTCTAAGTCTACGTCTGTATGTGTCTTTGCACATAGATGTAATTTTTGACACACAAATGTACTTTTGTTTAAAGGGTATGTATGCAAATGCCATGTCATGAATGTGTTCAAATTAACTCTGAGTGATTGACCTCTTTAAAATCCCTGTTTGTGTTCTACGGTGTAAATAAAAAATCCAGTTTTGGCAAGTTTTCTAACAAATAACATTTCTGTAGTTTCTGTAGTCTGCACTCATTATGTCCTCTGTGTGTGTGTGCATGTGTGTGAGTGTGAGTGCGTGTGTGTCCCCAGAGTTACTCTTGGCTCAGTCAGAAGTCTATGTTCTCTCATTAGAGGGGGCTCTATTAGTTAAAGAGAGCCTGTGTGTGTGCGTGCATGTTTCTGAACCAACTCAATCATGGTGGGCTTTTCGTGCCCAACATGAATGCAGGGATCTTGCTGCCTTACACTGCCCCCCTTAAAAAAAAAAAAAAAAAAAGGTTACTGCTCGGTCAATCTCACACTGCCAATGTGTGTTTGTGTGTGTGCAAGCGTGTTCACAAATCTATTCCGCATTCACTGACTTAGCCTGAATGTGATGATGTGATGATTCACTGATATGATGCACTGATGAACCACTGATGCACCTCATCAGTGCATAAAGTTAAGGTGTGTGTTTGTGTATGTGTCACCTACCAGTACAGTGTAGATGTGTAAACACCTGTAGACAGGTGAGAAGTCCACCAAGTCCTGAGCTGTGAGAACCTGCCAAACAGAGATTAAGAAAACCAGATTATCTTATATTGCACATATATATTCTGGAGCCAGGCCATGAAGGGCTTTGAAAGTTAAAAGAAAAATCTTAAAATCAATTCTAATACAAATGGGCAGCCAGTGTAGGGACATTAAAACTGGAGTTATGTGTTCTCTTTTCTTGGTTTTTGTTAGAAGCCTTACTGCCGCATTTTGTCTCTTAAATGATTTCTGGTTTATGCCCGTTAAAAGGCCATTACAATAATCCAAACATGCAGAGATAAAAGCATGAATAATAGTTTGAGTGTCATTAAAACTCAGAATTTAATTAATCCTAGCGATATTCCTCAAATAGTAGAAGCATGATTGGATTACCTTGGTGTGTTTCTCAAGAGTGAGGCCAGTGTCAAAATGCACACCCAAGTTCCTGACATTTGGTTTTACAATTATTAGACAAGGGACCAAGAGAGGACTGGATACTGGGATGTAAATGTTCAAGATCAATGATAAGAATCTCAGTTTTATCTGAGTTTAATTTAAGAGGATTTGCTGACATCCATTTCATAATATCTGCAAGACAATTTGTAAGACCGGAGAGGTTTGGTGTGCCAACGGACTTTACCAGGAGGTACAGTTGCGTATCATCGGCATAGCAGTGGATTGAGACTTTATGTCTGTGTATGATATGGCCAAGCGGGAGCATGTATAATGAAAATAAAATCGGTCCTAATATTGACCCCTGGGGAACTCAATTTACCAATGAGTGAGGAGAAACATGATCACCGATGGAGACAAAGAATTTACGATTTGTTAAATAAGAATGAAACCACTTCAAGATTGTTCCAGATATACCAACCCAGTGCTGCAGCCTATCAATCAGAATTTTATGGTCAACTATATCAAAAGCTGCACATCTGCCCGTGCTGGTAGAGGGATTCCTCCTCTGTTGCTCTCCCTGAGCTTTCTTCCTTTTTCTCCCTGTTAAAGGGGTTTTTAGGGAGTTTTTCCTTCGATGTGAGGGTCTTAAGACAGACGATGTTGTATTGCTGTACAGACTGTAAAGCCCTCTGAGGCAAATGGAACATGAAGAATGGAACATTCACCTGTATGAGCAGTTCTTAAAATAACATTTGTTACTTGAATAAGCACAGTCTCAGTACTGTGATGCTGTCTAAAACCTGACTGAAATTTCTCATAAATGTTATTTTGCTTCAGTGCTTCCAAGAGTTGTAGACAGACTGTCTTCTCAAGTAGTTTTGCAACAAGAGGTAATTTTGAAATTGGTCTGTAATTGCTGCATTCTGATGGATCAAGGCCAGATTTTTTAATGAGTGGTTGTACACAAGCAGTCTTCGAGTATTCTGGGACGCAGCCAGAAGATAAAGAACTGTTGATTATAGTGAGCAACCAAGTTGCAATCACATTCAGTACATCTTAGAGAAATTTAGACTGCATAACATCCACAGGGCTTGAGGAGAGCTTAAGGTGTAACATGGTGTCCATGAGTTTGTTTAATAAAATGTCATGGTCAGGGCAGGGGACATCAATAAAATACTTTGGTGCTACAGTATCTGATTTTATGTTACTGATTTTGTCATTAAAAAAGTTAAAAAAAATTAAGAAATGTAAGACTTGCTAGATGACTTATATTGATTAAAACTTACAGGATTTAAAAGGTGGTCAACAGTGTTAAAAAAACTTAGTAGGCTAGTAGGTGGTAGAGTGGTGATACGTTGATATTTTAATATTGTTACCATAGACACAGAACCGGTGCGCAGCGTCTTTTCTCTCACCACACAAGCGCTTCATCCCAGCGCTCCCCAGTGCCTGCCAGTGCTTTTCTGCCAGAACAAACACTACGTGGACACAAGCCCTAAGGCAACCACTAGGGTGTATGGAAAGCACTGTCCATCAATATTAACGAGGGCATAACACTTAGTTTATGATTTAAAAAATAACATGATAATGAGCTTAAGTTGGTAACTGCATGTTACTTTTACAGAAAATGTACATTTCATAAACCCACGGCTGTCATCTTACGTAATGTGCATGATGATTTTCATATGAGAGAAAAATTAAGCTTAATGACATGGTTTTTATCTTGGCATTGACCAATACATCAACACTATCATCAAACTATTTTAGCCATATAGTCACATCGATAATGAGATGTCTAACCAAAACACTATTTTGGATGTCATTTTGAAATACCCTGCAAATAGAAGTTTAGTTGCATTCATCTCCAGCTTGTAGTAATTACTATAGACAGTCCTTAACTCATCGTTAGTAAAATGTATTATCAAATAGCCTCTCATAATTTAAAATAAAAACTTAACAAAAATCAATTACAGAACTATTTATGAACTGATAGCTTAATTTGCTCTATCATTTGAATAAGAGTGAGGAAAGTCAGATAGGTGGTGTTACTGATTTTGCTTGGACAGACCAAGAGATAGATAGAGATACTGACAGGTAGACAGAGAAGGAGGCAGAGAGAGAGAAAGAGAGAAAGAGAGAGAGAGACGGGCTGGCAGAAAAGCTCAGGAGAAATTTCCCTCTCTATCTGTCTCCCACTCTTTCTCATTCAGAATGTGGTGCTGTTTTGTTGATACTGTCCTCTGTATCTATTTATGTTTGAAAATTAATTTCCTACTCCAGATAATCAAGTTAAACTTGACTTGACTTGAATGAAGGGATCAGAAAGATGAGAACCACTCTGTCCTTTTATAGCAATGGTGTAATGATAGGCTTGCACCCTTTGTTTCTACAGTATGAGAGATCACAACCAGCATACTTTGGTAATCACAATAACAGTGATCAGAGTGAGGCCATTGGCCAAGTTTTCCTTGTCGCTCAGCTCCTGGGGACTTGCTGATGTTGCTTGGAATGTACACTGTTGGCTTGATCACTCTACCTGCAAATCCATGTGCCTCCTAGCTAAGAGACTCACACACACAAACACATGCATAGTTTCTTCACCTCTTCATCTCCTTCCTCCTCCTCCCCTGTGTCATCCATCATCAGTCCGTTGTGTGGATGAGTGTGTGCACGACCGTTGAGGGAGTACACAGGCTTGGTGTAGTGGCCCATACTGGCCTGCTTGGCTACTGCACTGTTAAAGGTCCTATGCTGCTGTGCCTAGAGGGACATCAAACACACACACACACACACACACACACACACACACACACACACAGTTAGGCAAACTGTGACCAAAAGAGAAGTGCGCTAATATTTTCAGAAATATTACTTAAAGGAGTACTCCAATATTTTTGGCAAAATACCTTTTTTCTGACTTACCCAGACTGAGACAAGATGTTCAATACCATTTTCACCTCTGTACGTCCACTGGTTCGGTTCCTACGGGTAGTATTTCATGTTAGCTTAGCATAAAGACTTGAAGTCTACAGGAGTCATTAGCCTAGCTCCGTGAAAGTGGGAAAAAACAACCTTACAGCAACTCTGAAGCTGTCTTATTTACACAAGGTATCATGGTTATTACACGGTAATGAAATACATGTCATGGAATATTTTTTTTAAAAAATTAGTTGTGTTAGGAGAAGTTAGCTCCTAACATCTAACTTTTCCTAAAACTCTTAAAAAAAAATCCAAGACATGTATTTCAAATACACATGATATATAAGACAGCTTTGGAGTTGCTGTAAGGTTTATTTTTTCACTTTGACAATGCTAGGCTAATGACTACTGTAGACTTCAAGTCTTTATGCTAAGCTAACATGAAATGCTACCCATCGGAACCGACCCAGTGGACATACAGAGGTGAAAATGGTATCGAACATCTTGCCTCAGTCTGGGTAAATCGGAAAAAGGCTCCTTTGCCCTAAACATTGGAGTATTCCTTTAATGCCCTTTAATTTATGAGAAACTTTAATGACAACAGCAAAGGGTGCGTCACAGCAGACTGCTTGATTTGGGCACTCCAACATTAGAATGTTAGTAGTGAGGTTCTCTGTTTCAGTCACATACCTGTCTCATGGCAGTCTCTCCGACCCTGTCAGAATGTTTTCTGATACTCTCCAGGAAGTCTTTGAGGTCCGACATGGAGATCTCCTTGATTTCCTCTCTCAGTCGAGGAAGGTTTTCTGCCATGATTTGACAGAACCTGTACTGACTGACCCTATAGTGGGGACAACAGAATAATTCAAGTGTATCTAGTATAAACAGTAATACCCAGTCTAGGCAGCACTATCCAGTTTTATATGAAAAAATAAACACATCGCAATACATTAGCTGGCCTATTTTGAGGTCCAATCAGCGTTTAATGTTTATGAAGATAAATGCTGATAATGGCTAGGCAATAGTATTGTCAAGCAGGCCATATTATATATGATTACCAATTACCAATCATTTTGTAAGTGTCAATGAAGATATTCAATCGGTTTCCCCAAGATGGCTGCCAGGTGGCCCATTATCAACTGTAGAATCCCCTACACGAGTTCTACTCAATTCCATTTCTAAGGTAAGAACCTTGTAGGTGTAAACCTACCTTGGGATATAGACCTTCTCCAGTTGCTCCATGGTTTTCAATGCAGCATAGTATCTGGAGAGACAGACAAGTAATAGAAACCTTAATTTCGGGTGCGATCATGCTAATAGTTCGTGGTATGAACCATCATAGAAAAGTTTACTCTGATGCACTTTATGCATTTGTATTTTTGTAGATTTGGACTGAAAGCTAGGTTTCATGGGGAGCGCAATATGTAATTTGGTGTGTTCACTGAATGAAACAAAGATCATTTCATGGTTAAAATTAATAAATAATTTTTTGTTTGGCAGCCATATTTAAATCACATAATACTGAAGAATACCCATAAGTCACTTCAATACTGACAAAGACCAGTGACCACTGCTACCTAAAGGCAATGTTTCATCAAAATACTCATTACAATAGAGATCAGAGCTGAAATTTCTACATATTACATGCATGCAATTATCTGTAAAATGTGAAAGTTCTCAAGCTGAACAAAAATGCTCATGTGATATTCTACCAGCTTCCAGCAGCTTTCTGGTCTTTCTTGAATCTCCATTTAAGACTAAAGAAGGCCAGGCATTAAGTTGTCCGTTAACCAACTCTTTGGAAGGCCTTCCCTTTAATTCTCAGATGGAATCAGTGATCCAATCACTGCTCAAGACCTTTTCTTTTCGCAACCCTGGTTCTGTCTTTGCGTGGGCTTGACCACAAAGCCCTCAGTAAACTTTGTTTAAAGAAATTGCTATACATATAAAGTTCTTAGAATATTATTAAGAGCAGTAGGAGCAACTCTAAATGGTGGGAATAGAGTTACCAATTTAAGGAATCATACTTTTTTGTCTTTGGATCTTTCATTTTTTTCAGTTATTGATTGAATGCATAGGGACATTTCATTTTCAAATGCCTGCTTTGCATTCGTTGTGATCAAGATATTGTGGTCTTTCACAGTGTGCACACATCACACAGGGTTCAGCTGTGGGTCAATGTGCTGAGCTCCCATCATTAGGCTGATGGGCAGGCTGTGGAGGGATCTAATTGGTCGGTCAATGAGTGTAAAATTTGTTGGATACACAGGAACAGAAGACGGCTTCATAAAATCTACAGTGGAAAGGTTTGTCAATGTGCAGAGCTCCCGGACGGCAGTCACAAAAGCCACAAAACTGGCAAGTGGCATGACTTCAAACAGAATGTGACCCAAGCATCAGCGCATACATACTCTGTATGATAATGGTGTGTGTGCGCTACATGTGAACTCATCCTGATTCCCAGTAACAGCATTTAGGCCATGTCATTAGTGCTTAAAAAAAACATGCACACACACATGCAAAATGCACACACACACATACACACACTCAAACTACTACCCCCTCCACCAACACCTCCAACATAGACACACACACAAGAACCCTTTTTCAAACACACAGGGTGGCTAGCAAAGTCTAATTGCCTTCATTTGGCTGTGGGCCGTGACAGGGCTGCAGTGAAGGGGCCTTGCTGTGAACAAGGGCACATTGAGGGTCAATTGTCCTGCCAGTGAATGGCCCCTTCCTTTATGGAGGCCCTGGCAGACAGTAATGAACAAGGAAGGGTCATTATTTTCCCGTCCCAAGTGAACTTGGCTCCCCTTTTTTTACAGATCAACGTGTAAATACGACCCACTGCACCGGCCAAGCGTGAAGTTCATGGGGTAAAACAGAGGTTCAGCCAAACCTGTATCACAGTGCATGAGTTGAAATTTAGGTAGGATGGTAGCCATTGCAGAATTCGTCCTCAAACCTGCACCTTTCCTTCAATGATTTTACAAATAGGTAAGTTTGGTAGGCTATGTGATTATTGAGCCTGTCCTTTATAGCACAGTGGACTACAGTGGAATGGTGGCCCCTGCACATTTCTTTGGAATGCACATATTAAGCAAAAGACATTTTATAAAGAGTTTTCAAATAGTTTCATGCAACCAGAATGTGGGAACATTAAATATGGGTTCCACACCAATATTTGTACGATTCAGGATCTACATCAACCACACTGTGACGAAATCATTTGTGAGATGGATACCTTTTGGATTCCAGCTGCTCCTTTAGTTTGCTGTACATTTCCAGAACTGAAAAAGAAAGGTAAACAGACATATTGTACATTGTGATGCTCTCCAACAAAATTCAGCATACACACATCACAGTATATACCGATTTACCAGTGCACCAGCTGAGGTACAAGTGGTTCCAGAAAGAATTGTAGGACCAAAAGGCTGCTACAGATGCTGCTACAGTTTGGCTTTTCTTGGATCTTAAGTCTGAACATGATTCAAGACCTTGAATGAAATCTTGACCACATACCAATCAGCAAGAAGTGGCTGGCAGAAGATGGGATCAGACAGACAACCTAGTACACTTTGAGAAGAAACAAAGTTATGATTACTGCAAATATCGCTATAACAGTAATGGTAATAATAATAACAATAATAATGATAATGATAATAATGATAGCAGTTTTTTCTCTTAGCAGCGTGAACCTTAATCAGAAACCCTGCTGTCTCAGACCATATGCTTCATGCTGCACAGTATGTGGTCAAGATTTTCTCCATGGTTTAGAATGGCTAATGGATTCAAGACACAACTAATCTCTCAAGCCGGAGTATCTCTTCCACAATCTTCAAATCCTCCATAGAAAAGTCTGTAATTCAGCCCATTGAAATTTGAGGAGAGGAAGCTGTCATCTTCCACCGGAAAAACTCTTGGTACCGGAAGAACAACAACCTGGCGCTGCCCTTTCAGTAGTGACAAGCAGTTGTCTGTACCCTCAGCATCTTTCATGTCATGTCGTTCCGTCACTGAGTAATGTTTGCCTACTTGCAGTGTTAGTGAAGTGCAAAAGTGGTAGTTTTCCCGTGCAGCCACCATGGAATGGTTTCATGCCTCGATTTCACTGATTTTACCGACGCTATTCTACACTACCCGCGGTCTACAACAACAAACAGGGCTGCCCAACAGGCTTCGATACAGCCGGGATTTCCTCCTCCAATGGAAAAATCAACCTGCCAGTTCCCTTCCGAGGGCCAATCTATACACATTGGGCACCTGGAGCAGTGAATGGCTGAGAGAACTTGCACAATGCTAAAGTTAGGAAGAGGGGAAAAAGAGGGGGAATCCCACAAATGCTGAAGAAACAGAGGCTAACTCGCATCCCACTCCCCAGTATGATTCTCGCCAACATCCAATCTCTTCAGAATAAGACTGACAGGCTTCAGGCAAATGTGCACTGCCTATGTGAGTACAGGGGATCTTGTATATTGGCCCTTATGGAGACTTGGCTTAAGGAGAGGGACAATGATTCTGACCTGGCTCTGGACGGCTTTGGTGAGCCTCTGAGGCTAGACAGGGATCCTCTCATCACGGGGAAGTCTCAGGGTGGGGGCGTCTGTCTGTACTTCAACAGCCAGTGGTGCAAAACTGTAATTGTGCAAGAGAAATGGTGTACTACCGATATTGAACTTTTGAAGATGTTTGCACATCCCTTCTATTTACCGAGGGAATTTCCGCAGATCTTTATTTCGGTGGTGTATATTCACCCCAGAGCGGATGTTGACAAAGCCGCAGACACCATCTCTCAAGTTGTCCACGACCTCTAATCACATTCTCCGGATGTTCCACACTTCATACTCGGCGACTTTAATAAGTGCAAACTTGACAAGTCTCTAAACCTCCACCAGTATGTTGACTGCCCTTTGCGGCGAAACAAGACATTGGATCTCTGCTACGGAAGTATTCTCAATGCTCTGAGGGCGTATTCTAGACCTCCAATCAGATCATCTGATCATGACACTATACTTCTTCTGCAAAACGGCCTCACAAAGGGAAAAAGTGTGTACTCGCTCTATTAAGAGATGGTCAGATGAAGCCACTGAGTGTTTGAAATTTGAGCTTGAATGTACCAATTGGGATATGTTAATTAATTCTGTCTCAGACAATGTGGATCAGCTAGCCGATGTTGTTGGAAGCTATATTAATTTTTGTGAGGAGAGCTATGTCCCTAGGGTTCATATAAAAATATACCCAAACAATAAACCTTGGGTATCTAAGTCCCTTAAAGCCACCTTAAATAAAAAGAAGTTGGCCTATCAGACGGGGAGTGCTCTGGAGAGAGCACAGGCCAACAAGGAAGTTAATTGAGAAATCAAATTGGCCAAAATTAGATATAAAAAGAAAATGAAGGAGAACTTGGCCACTGGCAGCATTAAATCTGCTTGGAAGGGAATTAAGACTGTAGCAGGTATACAAGAGAAGGCCAGTGGGGGTATTGTTCCCTGTGGTAACTTAAATAATAATTTTGATCTGGCAAATGGTCTTAACGACTTTTATCTGAGATTTGATCATTTGGATTTTAAAAAAGAACACGACCGTATTAAGGCACTCACGGTTTCTGGAGAACCTATCGTTATTCAGAAGTCTATGGTTCTCTTAAATTCACTGACATCTGAAAAAGTCCTGAACCTGACTGTGTGAGTGGCAGAGCTCTCAAGTCTTGTGCCAGGCAATTGTGTGATAGTATTCACCACATTTATCAGATCTCCCTGAACTTACAACGGGCGCCTATGCCTTCGAAAAGTGCTACTGTCGTTCCTATTGCAAAAAATAAGTCTGCCAAGGAGATGAAAGATTTTACACCAGTTGCTCTCATGTCACATCTGATGAAATGTTTGGAAGGGTGATTAAATCAATCATGATTGAAAAAAACGGAGGCCCTTCTCGACCCCATGCAGTTTGCTTATAGGATTAACAGGGGGGTGGAAGATGCTACACTTACTCTACTTAATCTCCTTTATAACCACCTTGAAAAAGGGAAAATCCATGCTCACCTTGCAGACCTTTCCTCCGCCTTCAATACTATCCAACCCCATATCTTAGCGAACAAACTTTTATCTCATTTTAATTGTGACTTCTCCTTGGTGGGATGGATCCTTGATTTTCTGACTAATAGACCACAGAGAGTCAGAGCTAATGGAGTCCTGTCTGATGAGCAGCTCTCTTCTACTGGCTCACCTCAAGGCTGTATTCTATCTCCGCTACTGTACATACTGTACATGGATGACTGCAGGAGCCTTCATCAAAATAGGCATATAATAACATATGCAGATGATACGGTCATAGTCAGTCTGCTCCAAAATGATGAGGACGGGCATGGGAGGGTCTTTGAAGATTTTGTTGAATGGTGTGAGGCAGCTTACTTAAAGATTAATGTAAGCAAAACAAAGGACATGCTGATTGATTTTAGGAAATATCCACCTATTCCTCAGCAGTCAGTCATAGCCAATAAGTCAGTCAAAATTGTCAGCACCTATAAATATCTGGGCACAATCAATGATGACAAATTGCAGTGGGAGGAAAATACAAATTCCATCCACTCTAAAGGTCAGCAAAGACTCGTCTAATTGAGTTCTTTTAATGTGGATAAACTAGTCTTGACTCTGTTTTATAGATACTTTGTTGAATCTGTTTTAACTTTTGCTTTGATCTGTTGGTTCAGCCAACAGGACCAAATTACAGAGAGTGGTGAATATCTGCTCTAAGATAACAGGGGTTCCCCAGCTGAGTTTGTCTGTGTTGTACAACAGACACTTGGTCAGAAAGGCCACCTCTATCCTTGCTGACCCATCACACCCCTTATACCAGGAGTTCCATCTTCTGCCCTCTAGGCGGACGTATAGGGTGCCTGGGCTCAGGAGCTCTAGAGCTCAGGGCCCTTTCATTCCTCAGGCCACTGCTCCTATCAACCAGCACAGATAGGCCGCACATTTTTTTCTCTTCTGCACTGCGTAGATCTTACCTGTTCTTTTAAATCTTTGTATTTCAACTTATGCTCTTTTATCTTGGTTTTCCTAATTATTGCCGCTTGTACAACTCGATCTTGTAGTAGGCTTGTATTGTGTATTATTGTATGTTTTTGTTCATTTTTTTGTGCATCTTGCGTTGTTCCTTGTTGGGTCTTTTATGCTGCACCTGAATTGCCCTTCAGGAATAACAAAGATTTACAAACAAAACAGAATATTTGACCAATCACGACACAGTCCATCCACCGCTCATCCGGGGCCGGGTCGCAGGGGCAGCAGCCTGAGCAGGGACGCCCAAACTTCCCTCTCCCTGGACACTTCCTCCAGCTCGTCCAGGGGGACCCCAAGGCGTTCCCAGGCCAGCCGAGCGACACAGTGTTCACCAAAATGTATTGCCCTCACAAAGGCTAACTAGCATGGATGATACACCGACGAAACCGGTGAAAGAAGACACCAAAAGACGTAAAAGATGTCTTGTCACAGAATGAATTTTGCGAAGTTTCTTTTTGAATTTCCATTTCTGCTGAAGAGAGAAAATGACTGAATATGCGCCTTATTTTGCTACTCATTTTTCTGCACTTCCAAAGTACAGACTTTTAGGTGGAAGCATTTGGAAATTGCAAGAGCCAACATGTCTGGCTTGAGAAACTAAGATGCAAGTGAATGCAAATGAACTGCAGAGCCATCTTGAGGTCATAAAAGGTCTTGTACTGTAAATAGAGGACCACAATGGAAATAAGCTATAAGGCTTTACTGTGTATTTTTTATTCTCGATCATTTTTAAGAATTGTATATGAAGTCTGTCAATTATGATCAGCCTGTCATGTATGTTTTAAATTTTGTCGAATAAATCTATCTGTTTAACACTACACCAACTCTGGAACTTCTTTTGTCAACCATCATGTTGACAAAAGAAGCAGCTGTGCTACCTGGAATACAGAGCTGTAGCTTCTCCACAGTAGTGGCCATGTTCCTCTGCTGGATCCGACAGCGAATCACCTCTTCTGTCTGAGCTGTCACCTAATGAAGGGAAAGAAAGAAAAAGGTCACCAACATAAAACATTGAAGAATAGTCATGTCTTCACCTGAACCATCTTCACAGCTGACAAACATGCATATACACTGAGAACATAACAGAATCTGTGTGTGTGTGTGTGTGCGTGTTTGCATTGTACAGGCATGTCCTTACCTCCCTGCCAGCTTCCTGTAGTCTTCGATTAGTGTCTGTCACTTGGCCCTTTGAAAACAGACACAGCAACACTTTAAATTACACAGCCTCTCCTTTCATTCCAACATATTTTCCATTTACCCTTATGACTGTCAACTACTAGACCATATCAATCTATAAAAAAACATTATTCTCAACAACAAATTTCACAGTAGGTTAAATGGTACTGGGTCTGCTCCTTTTATACAGAGATCGCCTGACTTTCAGACCGGGAATTCCAAATTGAACGGCCTTTCTATTGGACAAGTATGAGATTGTTTACGAGCACAATCGAATGCAGTGTTATAAATATATTCATATTCTACATGTTTGTGAGACAAAAGTCACATAGTCACACAACTGTCCTGCTTCCTGCAAATTTGACTAGGTCTTGAGCCGGAAGATTCCCACAGCAATGAGTATTCTAGAATAGTGATATACCATCATCATTCCTTTTTTTTTTTTTTTTTTGTTAATGCTGTTTTTCAGTCTGGTATGAATCGGTGAAACAAGTTAAAAATACATTCTGCTATATTCCTGTATAGGGACCCATTTGTAAAATTCCCTGATATTCATTACATCACAGAGGTTCCAAGACTGTAGGAGTCAGAACCCTGTGGGAGTGAACAATAACGAGGGTGAACAAGCTTGTCCGGACTTTTTGAACAACTCACAAACTTTTCAAAACCATTAAGTGATCCAATTCATTTGCCATACTATCCACTGGTTTCCATACTTTCTCTCCTTCTCTCTCTACCCCTCTAACTTTTGAATTACTAAAAGGCTGGCAAAAACAGACTATAACTAATTGATAGCTGATGAAAGTTGAGAAACTATAAATGGGCAGTAGCAAGAAAAAGGACACCAGAATATTACATGTTTAAGGTTATAATGTCAAACATGTTGGGCATATTGTGTCAACCCTGAATTGCTTTGATCTAAGAGAGGATATACATGTGGACCAAATAGAAAGTAAAGTGCAAGTAATATAACAGAAGAAAATAAAACCAGCAGTTCTGCCAGTCCCATCACCTTTTAAGGAAACTAACAATTCACGACATTTGACTTCATTTGTCTTACTTTATAGTTCTGCCTTGATTAAATGTCACCGAATGTAAAGAAACAAAATGCACCAAAATGAAACTTCACCCAAATGAAACCTTTGTAATATTATACCTGCCATTGTATTAAAGACTGCTTTTTATGACTTTAATATGGATGATTCAAGAGATTGTCAGACTTTATATGAGCCTATGGATACCTTGGTCTACCTCGATGCAGTCATACATCCTGCTGCATCTATATCTATCCATCATTCACTTCCTCTTGCAATCCACTACCACTCTCTATGCCCCCTCTTCCCTCCCTTCCTCCTTTGCTGCAACTGCTCAGCCTTGTAATCAGCTCATTGTCCATGATGAGGCAGGGACAAAGGCAGGCAAATTCAGATTAACCGGGCAGCGGGGACCTGAACCCATGGTCGGTACGCTGGGCCTTTCATGGGGTTTAATGGCTTGTGACAGGCTCTTTCTCACAGATTCAGTGACAAACTTCTCAATTCTGGATGGGGATTTTTGAACTCTCGGCTCTTGTCAAACGACTGAGAGCCATGACCCAATTGACCACTGGGCTTTCTGATGACAATCCTTTCCACAGAGGAGCTTCCAAACAAGGGTTGTGCCAAGACTGAGGATCAACTACATAATCACTAATTTTCTGTATTCATTCAGCAGTGGTGCAGCACCACAGCAAGAACAAGCTCCACTCCAAAATTTCTCTCTAAAGCAAAAACACGTGCAGCTCTAATATTTAGAATTTACTTGTGTCAAGATAAAATGATAAAATAAAAATTTAACACTGTAGCCTGCAGAACGAGGAAAGACATGGAGCTGGAACTGAAATAAAAAACAAAGTATAGGAATCGTTAAATGAGGAACATTCAGTGCCCTGCACACGCAAAATGATATTTTACAGTTTTAAACATTTAGCTGATGCTCAGGTTCACTATACATGTGGCTGTTAATGGACACAAATTGGCTGCTGCAGGAATGGAACCTATGACCTTTCCATTATGGTGCCGTGTCTGTAGTCATTAGCTACCCTGTCGCCTGAGAGAACAAACCCTGGTTAGCCCTGTTTGGCCCTGTGGTGGAAACTGGGCTTATGAACTCTATAGATGGGCTTTTGTTTCAAACACTATTTTCTGCCAACTCAACTTTCTGCCACTGTATCTGTCCTTCTGTGCGGTCAAAATTTGTGTGTGTGTGTCTCTCTCTCTGCATGTATAGCAGTTCATTGTGGTCCTATTTTTGTTTTTCCTTCCCAATTTGGTCTATGTTTCACTCTCATCCTTTCAGAATACAGCACCAAGTTACATCGTTGACATTAACTATAACAGTTGGATGGATGGATGGAAGTGCAGGTGCAGTCAATCAGAGTGAGCCACTGATCTCAACAGTTTCCCACATGCTTGCTGTCTCTCATTAGGTCATGGCAGTAATATAATGTGGCCATTTTGTGTAAAACTCTCATTACTTCCTGGAGGACAATGGCTAGGGCCACTGACCTGAATGGCCTCTTGGCTATTAATCTGAATATGCTGCCTTTATATAATTGGGGGACTGTGAGGTTATTTGCTGAATAATAAGCTGTCTTTATGTAATGTGACAGCTGTATGGCTACAGTATGAACATGTTTTTTTCCCTACTTCCAATTATAGAAAGTAGGGTGGTGTAGTGAGTATCTTTCAACTGGGCGACCTGGGTTCAAGACCCTGTGTCAGCAAGCATTTGCCCTGCTGAAGTGTCCTTGAGCAAAATACTGAATCTCAAGCAGCTCCAGGGATGCCATTCTCTATCAGTAACTTTAATGGTAAGGAAAACGTTCCTTTGCCCCTTGCTTGCATAATAAAACCACAGCTTAACATTTCTTATCAAAATGAAAGATTGCAGTTAAGCCCATGCTGATAAGCAAGCTTGCAGCTCAAGTCTGATTTGTGCTTCTGCACGTGACAGTCGCCATGGCTACGCTGCAGCTGTCTATGGCATTGAATGCGTTTATACTTTTGCATTGGTGATGCTCTGTTTAGATGGCTGACGGCAGTGCCAAGTACCTAATTCTGAAGAAAGCACAGATAAAAATGGTACATTCTCTGAGGCAGAAAGTCCACTGTCAGCCATATTTGCTAGTGTCTAAACCAATGTTTTGGGATATTTCTCACCATGAATTCAGTTAGATCTAGCAATCTTTATAATTAAGGGGTGATGTGTCCTGCAAATGAACATTTCTATAAACCTCCTTTGCTTATCTCTCTTTGGCCTGGTCCATGCTGTCAATAGTATGATGGAAATCAAACAAAATATGGTGCAAAAAGTACACAGCGGCCAATTGGACCAATCACCAATCCAGCTGTCTCGCATCGTCCGACATGAAGTTACATTTTTAGAGAAGTGGACTTAAGCTACAGCAGCAGCTTTTCCAGTTATGCAGAAACCACCGACGCCTACTCCGTAGCTATGGCAGTAAAAGTATGCAGGTGTTCCCGCATTCATTTGGCGCATTTGCTACAACAGTACAGTAAATTAGTCCCGTGGTAAAGTGGTGGGACATGTAGGTGCGCACTTGACTATAGAGGGCATCAGAATGTTTAGACCCCTCCTAAGACCGGGACCATTAATTTTTGTCTGCTCTAGACAACACTGCATTTGTAGTTCTATCTTCTAGGGGTATAACGATTCTCCAAATCCACAGTTCAGTTGAGACCTCGATTTTTTGTGCCATGGTTTGATTCATATATAGTTTAATTTTTATTTAATTTTTTTTTTTACATGGAAGACGGAACCGCAACTTTGGTCTCGGTTTCAGAACTGTTATGCCCCTAATATCTTCCAGACCATCTATCATGAAGATCCTGGCTATTCCTTTTAGAGTACATCCTAGACTTTACAGTCATGTCATTTGAAGTTGAAAGAAAGTTGGAAGAAAACCAAATACCCAATGGTTCTCAGCACACCACGCTAGATACAGCAATGCACCCATCCTCCCTGCCACGATTATGTTATTAAGCTATCTCATCCGCACAGAGCCCCTGGCTATTCAGAGTATTTGCTGCTTTGAGCAGACTGATGTATGCCAACACTGACACCAACAACCTGTATAGGGAGGGCCACTCCAGGCCAATCAGAAATGCAGTATGCTCTGAAGCTCAGTGAGGACTCTTCTTCCAGTGGTGATTCTATTGAAATAGACTTAATATTTAAAATGACTGCATTTAGTTTATTTCAACAGATAAGTTGCAGATTGACATTGGCATGCAGGTGCCAGTGAAAACACATCTTAAGTCAGACATGTGGTGCTGCAGTAAAAAGTGGTTAGTGGCCTACATTCATTTAGATAATGTGAAAGATTACTTTTTCTATTTTTTATTTCATGAATAATAGTCGAAATGACATTGTCAACATGGAACCTACTGTCTTTGTCTTCATATTTACAGAGATGTTTAAAATTATATGAGCTTCTGCATTTGATTCAGTTCCATTTTAAGTACAGGTACATTAACATTGGCTTTGTGGACTTATGTCTTTGCATTTGCCATTTACAGGGTGGTGTTGTAAGACTGGTCCTGTGCTGTATGTTGGACAAAAACAAATAGGTATGTCATTTGTCCCTGTGGTCGACTGCCACCAAATTTTGCACACGGCTTCAGTCAGGAAGTTTGTGTACACAGTTGCAATCAGACTAGGTCTTAAAGGATAATTCCAGTATTTTTGAACCTGGACCCTATTTTCCCTCCTATCTGGGTCTAAATGATTAATAGGAACAAAAAGTTTTGAAATCGGTCCAGTATTGAGCGAGGACGCTATAACTGGCAACTGCGAAACACAGCTGTAACATAATCCAATGTGGCAACCTGTTCACATCAAAGTATGTCAACTAAAAGTGCTTGTTTTGCCACTGACAGGCTCAGATTAATATTGTAAGTGTCTGACAACATTATGGAAGCATCCCTTCAGAAATAGACGTGTAACAGAAGTATCGCTCAAGGGGGAGCCTTGCTCTGAAGTCTAGCGGGAGGTCAGTTACTGCGGGAAGACAGAGAGCTATCCGGGGAAGAGTGAAAACGTTAACTGTTACAGAGT
>OMKZ01033569.1:0-18124 GCA_900302535.1 Neoniphon sammara | reverse complement strand
CTTCCTGGTGTGACCCCTCATAACCCCTGGGTTTGACCTCCAGGCCTGGTCAAAGGTCACCGGGCTAGTCAGCTCTCCTGACAAAACACTTGAGCTACAAACAGAATTTTTGTGGCTCTGTGGGTACATCCTCTTGAAAAATGTATTTTTTATTTTTTCCTCTGTAGTGGCCGGGTGTTTTCTTTCTGTTGTATTAAGTTTGTCTGTTTCACTTAGCGAAGTGAAGTTGACTGAGCAGCACACTTTGTCTTTAGCAACACTGCACTTCACACTAATGTGGTAACATAACAATGACCACATCTGTTCTTTTTCTCTTTTTCTGTCCTTTTCTATTTTGTTCTCTTCTTCTATTTTGTACCTCTGTCTTTGCTTCACTCTGCAGTTTTAATATTCACTGAACTTATTCTCAGAGATATGAAAAAAATGTGTCCTGTATGATTTCAATAGTGAATATGGTTTTAGCCAGCTTTACAATTACAGGACATTTTCATAGACTGTTTTATGGGACAGTAGATGAAACTAAATGAAATTGTTAAATTATTTAATTCCCGCATTCTTGACCGATTGTGGAATGGGAAGGTCAGAGAACTACAAAAGATGTGAGACAAAACAGAAAGAACTAAACCAAATGCTTCCCCTGATATCACCATGCCTTGCAAGATGTCTTTTTGCCCCAAAAGTTCTTCTTACCAAATATTCTGGGGCCTCAGGAGAGAAGATAATGACTAGATGTCCAATCTTCATGCTACCAGCAGTTTAGGTTTATTATCCTTTATGACTATTCATTCATTCATGATTTACCAGACTAGATAAAAACTTCTGAAATTTCTGCTGGGTACATCTTCATATTTGTCTTGACGCAAAATATCGTATCGAGTAAATATCGAGTAAATTTTGAAAAGTTTTGCCTGGCTGGTCGTGCCTTGGCAGTATCGAGGTAGTGTTTGTCCTGTGTTAATCTGTGTAGCGTCTTGTTCTTTCAGCCCATAGACGCAGCACACACTGCTGTCCCAGTACCACAAATGGATTAGGCCCGTGAAGTCTTTTTCTCTCTCTGTCCTTCTTTTGTGGATTCATTCATTCATTATTTCTTTCTTTCTTTTCCTGTCTGTTTCTCTGTTACACCCCCCTCCACCGTAGGCCCAGACTATTGCATGTCGTGGTCTCTCAGACAGAACAAGCTGTTTGCATTGTGCTCCTTTATACAGGACACTCTGCCGGGCCTTTGTAGCCAAGCCTGCTGTACTATTGGGCCTATTTAGTGCTGGGACTCCTCAGTTGGTTTTTCTAACTTCTTTTCATTCACTTCCCCAGTCAAAAGGCAAGGACCCCCTGCTGCGCGAGGGACAATGGAGCAAGGCAGAGAGAGAGAAAGAGAAAGAGAGAGAGAGGCAGAGGGAGGGAGGGAGAGTAAAAAATTCTCCATACCAGCACTAGGAGTAGATAGGAATTAAAGAATGGGAATGGTCAGAAAGAACAGAAGACAGAAATGTTTCCTTTGAACAAGCACACAGCGCCCATGCTACATGTTTTATTGAATGCTGCCCTCTCTCAGAAAAAAAAGCCTAGTCAAGTTATATCAGGCTAAATAATGACTTAGCGTGAAATTGGTGTCTTCAGTCACTCAACAGCCTGCACTAAACTGTTTATAAGTACAAGCCACAATGAAGGCTGTTTATGAGCGATAAGCAATGTTGATGGGTATTTTTTAACAGTTGAAAGAACAAAAATGGATGAAACTGCTGAAATTTTAACATTTGATACAACACTACATTATTCATCAGGCAGCTAGCCAATGTTGATGCTAAGTAGGTAAGCACTGTAAGCTGTGTCTAATTGGATCTTTCACATTGAAATCAAATGTGTGTGTTATTATCATTTGGACATTAATACTAGTGAAGAATTCAGATTAACTGGGTTACCTTGGTGTTCTGAGATGATTTGCCACTAGGGCTGCACAGTTAATTGTATATTGTATAACATGTAGAAAGCCCAAATTAGGATGCTGGGGTGGATCTGAGGAGTGAGTATAACCCTGATATCTGTAATACATTCTACCATAAATACTGAACTTTATACTATAAATATATTTTATACACTACTTTCCTCTAAAGAGTACAGTAACACACCTTCATGATCAAAGTGACAAATAACGTGTGGTTGTGAAAAGACTGAGAGAATCACACAGACACACTGCTGCCTGTAATATTCATATAATATTTCTATAATCATTCAGTTGTGTGCCTGCTGCTGAGATCAAGAAGCCTCTGTAATAAAATATTCTAGGTGAAACACTGACTCTACAGTGCAAATATAGTTACTATTATAGATCGATGGTGTAACTTGCAAGTGGACCAAGGAGATTAACTGGACACTGACCACACCGTACTTAGCTGCTAACATTAACAGGTGCATAGTTTGAGGCTTTTATCATCAGAAGTACAGTATGTTTTGAAAAATAAGCATTGGTCTTAAAATCATTATCTTAAAAAAGGGATAGTAAATACATGGCCACATTCAATTAAAAAGTACAAGAAATTGGTATTTCATTGCAGTTATATTAATCGTAATTATAATCACAATTACAGTATCAGGGGAATTAATCGTCAATTCTAGTTATTGTGATAATCGTGCAGCCCTATTTGACACACCATGTTATGAAATGTTTCCCCATTTTCTGTTTTATAATTTAGTATAATTCATTTGCTGGCAATGGTTGCCACCAGTCAAGCTCAGCTGGATATGAAAATGGCAATAAATATTTGCTGGTGTGTAACTGCCTTTATAATGACACATTGTTCTAATGAGGACAAATTGACAGAAGATTCTGCTATCAGATTTTCTCAAAATACTCGCCCATGTACCGTCAGCAGTAAGCAAAAGTCCAAGTAAGCCGTAGAGGAAAGATGCACATATGTACCCAGCTGTACTGATAGTGTGCTGAAAGATAACAGCCGAGGAGGATGAGGAGGTGCAGAAACCTTGGAACAACTGTGCTCTTGTATTTCTCCTCCCTAATAAATGCTTTATGTCCATATCAAGTAGGACAGAATGAAACAGAGAGCGAGAGGTGGAGGGAAAGTGGTGGAGCAGAAAGTGAATAAGAGATCGCAGGGTGAGAACGTACGTGTGTGTGTGTGTGTGTGTGTGTGTGTGTGTGTGCGTGTACGTGTTTGTCAATGCAGGGCAATTTTAAAAATGCAGAGGCCTTGTCTGGCATGGACTGATATAGTTGATAAGCAGTCTGGGGATGCACACACCTAGCTGCCTCTTGTCTCCTCGCCTCCTCTCTCCTCTCTTCTCCTCTCCTCTCTTCTTACTAATAATACTGTTTTTTTCCAAGATACTGCAAATTACATAGTAGTTAAATATGAATCTAAAAATACAACTAGCTGAGTTAAGGGAAGTCAATACCGGAGTGTATCATTTGGATCACTGGTGTTGTGCAGACATTGCAGCCCGTCCTGTTGACCTGAATGAGTGTTGTTAGCTCCAGCACCTTGTATGTGAATGAATCACTACATGAGGAGGGTGGAACTTTTTTCAGCCTTTATTGATTCTTTTTTTTCCTCTCTGGAACTAAATTTGGTTGCTAAGCAATATTAGCCAAATGTCTGCTCAGTGGCTGAATTGTATTGGTTGCCAGGCAACGTTAACTTATTGAACATTCTATCAGGAAGCAGTGGGGAACTTTTAGGGTGGTTGTTAGTTTCTGGCTAAACTGCAAAGCCAAATCTGGCAGTTTTCACCGTTTTAAAGGCTAAATTTGAACTGAACCACAAACCTTTCCTTTAACTTCAGTTTTAACCTTAGAGTTAACTCAGATATTAATGGAAAGAAAAGTTCATCTGTGATTTTTGAAGAATTACTTACTTATGTGTCTCGGGTTGTCCCACAACCAGAAGATGGATTTGTGTTTGGCATAAGATGTTTGATGTTGCCTCTATATAAACAAGCAAACAAACAAGCAACCAGCCGCACTCCAGCCGTGTGTGTGTTTGTGTGTGTGTGTGTGAGTGTGTGTGTGTGTTTGTGTGTTTGCCTTGTTACTCCCAGAAGGAGCGTGACGAGTGAGTTAATCTGTCCGCCAGCGATGCGGCATGACACAAAGCTGCCTATTCCCCCTCTCTCTCATTGTCTCCATTTCTCTCTCTCTCTCTCTCTCTCACTCTCTCCCTCTCTCTCTATCCCTCTGTAAAGCCTAATCAAGTTTGTATCAAGCTAAATAATGCCTTAGCGTGAAATTGGTGTCTTCAGTCAAAAAGCACTCCCCAGCCTGTACTACAAGAGAAGGCAATTATGTACCGCTCCCTCCCCTCTGCTCTACCCTCCACCTCACTGCTCTTGTCTGTGTGTGTATGTGTGTGTGTGTGTGTGTGTGTGTGTGTGTGTGTATATACAATGCCCTGCCTACAGTACAGTGTGTTGTGTGTCTGGTGGGTGGTACCTTGCAGTGCAGGCGCACCCAGCGGCTGTAAAGGGCATGTTTACAAAGTCTGGAAGGTCGACTCAGATCATCTTTCCCTGTGGTGGCGTTGATCACTTCCAGTCCCTGGTCTCCCACCGTCCAGTTCACACTGAAGTTTGGTGCTTTCCCCGGCTGGCGAGCCTCTGCATTGCTTATTCCTGCAGAGCACCGCAATATGTGAGGTTTTCCACATAGTTTACAGAGACGTCAAAAGGGTAAGGACAGTGAAATCCATTCATATCAATGGTGAAAAAAACAACAACAAAAAAGACACTGTAAAATCTCATCCCAAATCCGATACTGCTTTACTTTACTTTATGTACTATATATCACATAAACAATATTTGACTGAGTAAGCATACCTCACACTTTATAATTCTCACATAGAGCGCCCATTATGGACCTGATGTAAAATTCCATAACTTTACTAGGTCAGAGTTCCTCCCTGACTTCAAAGTTCTATTCCTTTCTGGTTTGTTAATGTTTATATAATGGATATTTCAAACAACTTGGAGAACGCGTTTTAATATATTTTGGTTGACTGACCCATTTGTAAATTCCCTAATATTCTCTGACTTCTCCAGAAAAGTTCCCTGACTTTCCCTGCTTAGAACACACCTTTCAGACTCTTCCCTGATAATCCAGGAATGTCATGACCAACCAGCACCCTGTTTTCAGTATTTTCAAAGACTTGTATATGTTACTGGAGAATGTCAGGTATAACACCTGCCTGGTAAACACTGGATAAAAAAACACTGTAAATCAATGAGTTTGGTGAAAGTAGACTGTAATTCTCACCGCTGAGAAGTGGCCGGTTCAAGGTGAACGACTGTGGCAAATCCTCGATCTCAGTAATCCTCTGGTACATGGCTCGGGAGAGGTGGTCAGCATGGTAGAGGCTGCCCAGGATGATGCTGGAGAAGTAGATGGGCTCAGTGAAGTAGCTCATCAGAGAGCCTTGAAATCCAACCACGTTCCACCTAACAGGGCAAACAGTGAGCGGTATCAGAGATATTCTATATAGAGAGATATGCCACCTAGAAGAATATCTGAGGCCATCTCTGGGGGGTGACATAGTGCTAAAACTAGGCCAGAGTAAAATGAACAACAGTCAATGGGACTTTTCCATCAAATCAGCTCTCTAAATTATAATAATGTTTTTTACTGTGCTTTCGTGAAAATTACCAGATGGGGTAAGAAGGTACACATTTCTATGTGGTTAGATACATGAAATCTGGAACCATTTAGGGAAAAAAATGCTCTCTTTCCTCTGGTTATGTAACCAGTCAGCACCGCATAGCCTCAATGCTATTGGAAATCTTCTGAAAGTTTCATAATTTCACAATCATGGATTTCACATTAGCTTATACTTATGTCTTCATGATAAATATCAGATCGTGTAACAATGACAATAACAGTCCAGTAAATATTTGTAATTAAATGTAGTGATCATTTTGTAGCATTTAGCCCCATTGACCACCATAGATTCTGCTCTGTTTGGCAGGTACTCCACACTACCCATAATTGCCAAAAGACTGTACTATTCTGTCTCACAGCAGTCAATGGCTGTGGTCTGGCTTTCTCTCTCTGCAGCTTTGGTGGTATTATTCCACCTGCCAGGCAATAGACTCATCCAGTGTGCATAAAATATTAGCCAAAGTTCAATGTTTCTAAAGCATTTCTAAAGCAACAAGCAAACATACTATATACTATACTATAACAAGCAAGCTACAATATATTCAATTGTGAGTTTCATTTTAAGGTCAGTGATCGATTTGTAATTTGTTGAGTTGGTGATAGTTTATTCAAATATTTTAGAATCAAGGTTAAATTGGCTTATATTCCCTTCTCCTTTAAAAAAATATTGCCTCTGTTTTCTTTGTGCATTGCTTTTATTCGGGTCCTTTATTTGTAATAATCCATTTTGATTGAATAATCGGTGACATTTACACATAAATAATGCCTCTTTTGATGCTCTGTATCACTGATCAATAGAACACAATTGTGATTCAATGAATACTCAATTCATGAAGGCTTTTACATTTACAGTTATAAACACTCTGGGAAAATTCCTCTGGTGAAGTGATGTGTTTTATGTTTTTAGCAGTAGTAACAGTAATTTGTAACAATTAGAGTAAGACAAGGATAGTTGTGACCATAACAGATGGAAAAGATGGAAACACAATTTGAAACAAGATCCTTTTTTTAACTAAATCTCATCTTATTCATAAAAATAAAACTTCATGGCTTGCTTTTATCTGGATTTCTGTGTCGCAATGTGACATAAAAGTCTCATGGTTAGTATGATTGTTCACCCACTCCAGGATCTTTTCAGCCATTCTAGTAACATTGTGCACTCCTTTTGAAAACCACCTTGGCAAGGAGGGAAAAGTGGAGACTCAGCCAAGCAGTTTCAAGTAAGGGGCGATAGCAGCCTGAGCAAGTCCTGTGCAAGGAATCTAAAAACACAAATCTGAAAATCAACATTATTGTTCATGATAATTCTCCAGAAAATGCAAAGTTGATGCTGGTCTGAGGGGGTCCTAGCTGTTGCTGGCTCCCTGGCGATTAATCAAGGAGTCTAATCAAGCCTCCAGTGCCCTAATGACACCTCGAGAACTGCAGCTCCCAACGGAGAGAGAAACAGAGTGATTGCAGCATGACAGAGAGTTAATTTAGCCTCTTTTAAAATGCACCTAATCACAATCATTAGGATTCCAAGTGACTTTGATCAAAAATATGCTTCAACACGATAACTGGGGAATGCAGAGCTGGTTTTCCTACTTTGAAAGGAAAACCTATACACTACACTGAGATTATAGCCTGTTGATTAACATGTATAATTAAATCATTCATGTGTTTGCCTTTACAAAGAACACAATACAGTGCAATACAAAGAAATATCTGAGGCTGCATGAGGAAAGATTTTCATGTAAAAATTCATGTCTTATCAATCTAAATCAAGTTATAACGCTGCAACAGAATAACTGAGATGCTGCAGGTTTGCCCTATTTCAAAATTCTGAAAATTTACAATATTTGCAGTGAACACTAAGATACTAGACACAATAGATTGCTGGTTAAAGGAATACTCCAACATTTTGGGCAAAATACCCTATTTTCCAACTTACCCAGACTGAGACAAGATGTTCATTTTCACCTCTGTACATCCACTGGTTTGGTTCCTATGCGTAGCATTTCGTGTTAAATTAGCATAAAGACTTGAAGTCTACAGGAGTCATTAGCCTAGCTCTGTCAAAGTGAAAAAATAAACCTGACAGCAACTCTGAAGCTGTCTTATTTACACAATGTATTGTGTATTTGAAATATACATCTTGGAAGTTTTTTTTTTTTTTTTTGAAAACAAGAGTCGTTTTAAGAGAAATTTGATGGTAGGAACTATACCCGTTGAAGACGTGTTCAGTGGTTATAGTTCCTACCATCTAACTTCTCCTAAAATGACTTGTTTTTTTATGGCATGTATTTCAAATACACATGATACATTGTGTAAATAAGACAGCTTCGGAGATGCTGTGGGGTTTACTTTTTCACTTTGACGGAGCTAGGCTAGTGACTCCTGTAGACTTTAAGTCTTTATGCTAAGCTAACATGAAATGTTACCCATAGAAACTGAACCAGTGGACGTACAGAGGTGAAAATGGTATCAAACATCTTGTCTCAGGGTTAGGGTTAGTGGCTAGTGGGTTGGTGGCTAAAATACAAACCTGGCAATTTTGTCACTGCACGACATGGTAAGCAGCCTCTCGCCCTGGAGAACACCATCCCATGTCTGAATGGTATTAGTGGAGCGTACTGGGATGGTCCCCTCCCCAGACTCAATCTTAGTGCGCAGCTGACCACGAGCTTTCCTGTTGGGGTGTCTGTCTCCCTGGTCTGTGGCACAAAAAAAGCATCAGATGCCAAGACAGCCATTCATAACCTAAAGTTTGTGCTATTGTGTTGTTTATAGACACATAAGAAATGATCTGAGGGCTCTAGTGAATTTCTGATCAGCGTAATTCATTGCAGCTTGTGGGGTCTGTATAATGAAGAGGAATTTGTCAAGATTTTATGGTGGAAATAAGTACGTTTCTTACTGCTACATGGCACAGAGAGACTAATATATCTGCAGGGGCTGATGGGATGGTTGATCATTACCAATGATTCAACAATTATTTGGCTGGGTGTCAAATAGGACTTATATATATTGAACTCAGGAAATCAGCTGATTTCATTGTATTTATCTACTTCTAGCCCAAATAAGATTTAAGACTTTGCATAGCCCAAATCTGAATATGAATATTATTTTATATGAATTATATGGATGTTGTTATTTTTTCATTTCATCCACTAACCCTCCACTCCAGCTTCGTGCGGCGAAAAGATGCGGGCGTCGCCACATGGGGAGGTGCTGATGTAAAGGTGAAACTGGACATTTTCCTTTAGCCGGAAGCCTTGTCTGTTATCACACCCAGTGAAGATTGACCTCTGGTGCTCTTCGTTGTTGCTACTGGTAGGACACAATCAAAGAGAGATAATTGTTAAGTTGTCCATACACCAAGATGTGGAAAAAGTCAAACTGCATTGTTTTGTAACAAAGATTAAGATTTTGTGTTGACCAAAAGCACATTAAGTGAAAACAAGAGGCACTTGAATTCTCTTTTGTCCTGCCATAATCTCTAGGACATACTAAACATAATCAGTCATGCCAGTTGTCTCATTAATTAAGCTAATTAATGCATTTACAATCGTATTTCTATGTTAACACACTTGTCCTCAAACAATACATGGGCAGCATTAACAGTGTTGGGAAAAGTTACTTTTGAAACCAACTGTTTACTTATGGCACTTCACCTAAATTGCAATTATGCACTTTGCTAAGATAATCTTTATTAAAAATCCCTCATTAGAGTTCTTTCAAGTCACCCACCTAAAAATGCTAAAAGTTCTTATTGTGATGATCTCAACCCTATTGTAAATCAGCCTACAGTCTGCTGTCTACCACAGTAAAATTGCAGAGGTAACCTTTATTGATCATTTCTGGTCTCAAAATGAACAGCAGATGGTGCTCTAAAGACCTTAACAAGTGCTTTCAATTCAAGTCTTCAGTACGATAAGTAATGCGAAAACTTCAAAGTTCTGAAGTTTATTGTTGTGTCCATTCTGAACGTTGGTTATAACTTACAAACCTCCACTGTGCACCAGCTGTAGCCTTCTGCACAGTCAAATGTCATGCATCACAAAACGTATTTTTTATGTTTAACTTGCACTAAAAAAAATTCATCATTTAAAAAGAAAGTAAAAATAGTGTCTGAGAAAGTAACTAATAACTGATGACAGAAATTACAAACTACTCTATTAAGTTCCTTGTAACCACAAACATAATCTGAGTACTCTTGACTTGTTACTCTGTAACATGTCACCCCTGACACTGAATATAATATGCACTCAGCATCTTAAAGCATTAAGGAGCTATAGTAGTTTCAAGAGAATCAGTTTATCTGCATTGATATGTACATGTATGCTGCAGAATGCTCCAAAATCCAGTCAGATCATGTTTCTGTCATGTATTGTGCTTGAGTTACTGTATTATTGACCCTATTCTGTCTGATCTAAGAGTGGACATAAAATGTAATAATTCACATGGTGAAAAAATAAGATCTCCAATAGCTATATCTAAGAAAATTGAAAATACATTAAATTGAAAATTATTTGTATAAATCCTTTATCCATGGAATAACTAAGTCAGAGCAGACAAACCAGGAAGACAAATTTTGTCTTCCTGGTTTAACGTTTTTCTAAAAGGGGTAACAGTCGGGTTTCCATCTGACCAGTGGAGTTGAAAACCTTAGTGTATTCAAAGTATGAAATGTTGGAAATTACATTTTGTCATATCTTTTAAAGTGACAAATTTGCAAAACTCGCTTATATTCCCTGAATCCCCAAAAGAAGTTTCACTGGCTGGAATACACCTCGCAAAATACAATGACATTCAAGAAATTCTATGTACAGTGAATTTTTGAAAAACTGCAGCAACCCTGGTGCACCTGAGATGCATATAAAGGCACATGTAAATATAGTCAAAGTAAACTTTATCTAGACACAGCCCTCTCTGCTGCAGTGCAACTCACCTCAGAAAATGCTCCAGCTGGGAGTACAGGTACCTGATGAGTGACCGGCGAGCCACAATCTCAGCATGGCAGTCGTTGAGTGCCAACCCCCGGTCGCTCATGTATTCGCCATTTATGCACTTAGTCCCTGTGGACACGCAGATGACCTGGGCCTCCTTTACATCTGTGCCTGGACAGGCAAATTTGAAGACAGACGTTTGCTATGGAAAATAGACCTTAGTTCCAGCTAAGCATCTGACAGCTGCTCACTGGAGCATCAGCTGCTCTGTACCTGCAGATCGGAGATCTACATACACCAATAGGCAGAGCCTCTTTTGAGGTAGAAATACAGTCAATGATTGAGGTAAACCTCAGTGGTCAAACTGTTTTCAGAAAGCAAATTAGCTAACTGGCAAACTTGAATGATAAAGATGGAGCTCTGGTCAATATATGAATGAAACACAGAAATGGCAAAGACTTTTTGGTAAAGATTTTTTGGTAATAATCTACACAAAAACATGACAGCTTCAAGTCTTCTTTGATAGGGGGTTGACTACTTTATTAAAAAAAATGTTGGACTCCATGATTCTCTCTAGTAAAACAGGATTAACACTGATGAATTAGAGGAAAAATACACAGGCAGTAATACCTGTTGTCATGACCACACCAGCCAAGACTTTCCGTCGAGCATGAGGAGATGTGAAGTTGTCTGTCAGTTCACTGAACTTGTCAACAACCAGACGAGAGACAGCATCTGCAAGGACCTGAGGCAGCAACCAAGACAAACATTTGAAAACACAATTGAAGATGAGGGAATACAGATAAAAACAAAGAAGCCTTTGGAGGTGGAGGAAGAGGCTACTGACAGGGCATATGCCATGTTGTTTTAGGTATGAATAAAAGTAGAACCAATTGAAAGAAAGAAACCACATGAAAAATTTGGGAGACTCTTTCTGAAAAGTAATGACTGAAATGATAAAATAGCAGAGGATAACAATGCATCAATGCACTCAAATGCTACTGTGAGGTAACTCCTATTTGAGAGGCCTTTTTATCCACATTGAAACTATTACTAAATATTTCAATTAATCAAGGTTGCATTGGTGTGAAGGCCAGCCAGACATCTGAGAGGCTTAAGACAGTCAAATCCTCTCCTTCACTGACTGATCTGTAGCTAAAACAGACTAACGGGGAAATGCTTGTATAATCAATAGTAGTGTTTGAATAGCACTCAGGGGCGATGTTAATTAAGATAGCAGCATTGTTATCTGTGGGCAGGGATTACAGGCAGGGATTAGGTTATGTGTAAATAGATTCCTGGTGCACATGGTTTTGAACTTATGTGCTTCATTGCTTCTCTGTCCTGAAGCCTTCTCCATTTTCAATCAGACTTTGTCAGAGGTTTGTAACAAGTGGTGACAGTTGTAGACAAATCTTTCATTAGACAGCTAGGATCTGACAAGGAGTTATTGTCAGCATACAGTCAAAAAAGCCACTGCATCTCACAGACATGGCTTTTGTCACAAACCAAATCAATGGGACAATATTCAACCCCTTCATATGAAACACTGATTTTGTTGTGAGGTGTTGCATCGGGTCAAGATTATACATTTTTCTACTGCGCAAACATCAACTCTGTTTAGTAACAGAAAGGGCACTAGCAGCACTACATGATTCTCATTGCTATGGAACTATCTAAACTGAAGCAACAAAGATAAACACTGGAAATTAAAGGTAAAGGTAAATGCTGGAAATTAAAATAGACAAGATAAAGAAAAGCGATGGCTCCTCTTGCAGAGGAGGATCAGGGGCCTATTTGGAAACTGAGGATATGACGAAAATTAACATTAGTCACTGGGAAACTCTAAGAGGCTGTTTATTTCCTTTTTTCTATGTCAATGTAATAATAAAATAAACACATACAACACAGAGATATATGTAAAATAAGTGTCTGAAATAATCATGACCTTATGCAACACTGTATGCCATCATTAGCTTTGAATATTGCTGTTATTGTAATGACAATCAACAACAAAAGAATGATACTAGACAGCAAAAGTATGCCACCTTTGAGTCATTGTTTAGAGCCTGCTTACCTGTGGCAGGTGAAGCTGCAGTCCTTCTCTTGGTATCGGTTGTCGTGACGGTGCTTGATCCAGTTGCATGTTAAAGAGAGCTGAGAGAGCAGCCTGGGCAGCCCGGGCCTTGGCCAGCTTCTTATTCCGTCCAGAACCCTGGAAATTCTGTGCATCTACCGTCACCGACATAACAAAGTTCTTGGCGTGGCTCTCTCCGCTCTCGGACACAAAGTCATACTTGAGGCCTGGCCGCAGCTCATTGAGGATCATGACAGGGTTCTTGCCACTTGAAGGAGTGATAAAGGTGGAGGGAGCCTGAGGTAAAGGGGCCTGGACCAGGTTTGGGACAGGGGAAGCTAGCAATGGGTACTCTATTCCCAGTGAGCTGAAGGAACCATTACTGTTGGAAGCAAGGTAAAATGGGTCATCTGCCGGGGCGGATGTTTCAAAGCCATTAAAGAGCATGTCTGGAAAGTCTGCCTGGTCAGAGGTGAAATCCGTGTGGACGGACAATGTCCGACCCATGGCCATGTGCGCTTCAGATGCATTGGGGAACTGGACGAAAGAGCGCAGCGCCTTCTCAGCTGCATTCAGCTTGGCCTTCTTCTTAGTAGGACCGGAACCCTCGAAGAGCTGCCCATTGACCTCCACAGTCATCACAAAGACAGGTGCATGGACTGGCCCGGTCTGAGAGAGCAGCTTGTACTGCAGCCCCGGCTTGATCTCATTCAGCTGCATGAGGGCATTCTTAGGTAGAATGGGCCCAGGGATTTTCTTACGCTTCTTGGGCCTGTACTTGGAATGTGTGTGCCCATTATTGCCCTCCTCTAAGGGCCGCTTCCTCCCACCCCCAGCACTCCCATTGGGGAGCTGAGCAGCCTCAGCTGCAACCCCCTCTTTGGAGAAGAGGTTGTCCAAGTTCCGATTTTCCTTAACATCAGTGCTGCATGAACCTGCGGTGCCCAGAAAGAGTAACTTACAACGCCTTCGTTGCAGGATCTTGTAAATGTAAAATTTAGAGATTCCTTTATCTCTCTTTGTAACTGAACAAGTGATGTGTGTTCCTTAATCAACATTTTAGGTGTGGCAGTGGAATAATCCAGTGACAGTAAAGTAAATTAGTGCAATTATAATGGATAAGAAATTCTACACAACATATTACCTTAATTTATCACATCAAAGTGGTAATAGTAACACACCAACACGTTCAATCCAGATACATTAACAGAACACTTACAAGAAATGACTATGAACATTTTTGACTTTTAATACTTCCCTTACCAAAATAAGATAATAGTTGAGAGTTTAATTGATATAAAAAGCAAAATGTTCATGTCACTTCGTTTGTTGCAGTGAGATAGCCTGTAAGTGTCTTACTCCAAATGTAGAAAACTATAGCACAAGCTAGAGACCCTTCTTTAAAGGAAAATAAGGTATTGTTGCTGAAATATCTTTCTCCGGAAAATCTGTGTTTTAGGAACACATATCACCAGGCCCTGTTAACAAAGCTGATGGAACTTAATGTAAATTTCCATTTATAACATCCTCCAGCAAAAGCTCGATAGGTTACTCCTTTCGGTGCTCAGGACAGAAAGTAATCCTTTTATAAAATGCAGGTTTATGGGGGTTGTGGGGAAAGATTGGGGTGCAAACAAGGATGTCAACTTTCCCAAAATGGATTTGCACTTGAAACAATGATGCCTGAAAGAAGCTGCCCAAGAGATTTAAATCAACTCTCAGGATTCATTTGGTTAAATATGGTCTCTTCAAACAGGAAACCAGGAGCAACACTACTATGAATTTGGGTACATAAACCCCCCCAAAAACAGCCTACTAGCTCAGTCAAGAATTGCTGTGGCAATCAGGGATTTTTTTTATAAATCAACAATAGTTAACACATTGCAATAGAGTGACTTCAGCACATAAAATCTATGTAAGCTGAGATATTTATGTGCCAGCTAACAAAGCAAGTCAGATATAGTTTACTGGAAGCCAATATGCATTGCGAGTCACCATGTCCTGAAACAGAGTGCACAGTGCCCAGACAGAATTGTCTTTGGCTTGCCGTCACAGCACAGTAGGCTATGCAAAGTAAATAACGAGCATGCGAGAGGGGGTGGAAACTCAAACAAGAAAAACACAATAGCAGTTAATGCCCTGAGCAACAAGAGGGGGGGGTGTGTGATTATAGGTCTATTGGGGAAGAGAGGAGGAGAGATTTAACATATTATTGTGAATCCACTCAAGCAGCAACTGCTGCAGCTTGGCAAGCAAGAGTATCTTGTACTATCACTCAAAAAACATCTCTCACTGAAACTGCTGGAGAATCAAACCCAAAAGACACATCAACATGAAGGTCAACTGTCCATACATCTATATGTGGCATCTTAGATTTGAGCTGTCCTACCAAAACTCTTTGGGTATATATCTTTATCAGAAAGCCCTTGGACAACCTTGACTACTTCCATCATCAGCCTGCTACCAACCGTCCCTATGCTGTCAGGCATAATCCACATGCTCTCCCGACTGGTTTCGCATTGGCTTACACAGAACAGGGAAGGGATTACTGGTGTCCTAACACAAATAATGAAGTGTGTAAAAGGGGCCCATCAGTTAGCGCTGGGGCAAAGCAGCACCAAGCCAAAATATTGAGCCAAATTGGCTATCTGGTTCACGTCTTCGAGCACTCCCTTCTGTCTCCCCTGACAAAGAGTCAGATCCAGCTACTCTGGCTTGAAAATGGATTGCCGTCTCAGCCGCAGTTTGATCATATCATTTTTCCAACTAAACAGCCAACTTATCAAGTCCCAAATCTTTTTCTTTTCAATAAAACATAATCAAAAAGCTCAGTCTTCAGGACTGGCCCATAAATGCTGTGAGATGAAAGTAAAACGGTGTGTTTTGTTTGCTTGGCCTTGCATTTTAACTTCACATAGAATCTGACTATATCCATATTTTCCATAAACTCCTATAAGGGCTTATTGTGGGTCAGGTGGTTTGAGGCTGAAATAGACCTATGCACTAAATCCAGAGGTGGAGCCCCAGAGGCTTTAGGGAGCTTTTTTGTCGAGAGCAGGAGGACAAGCTTAGAATCTGTCATCAAAATGGACTGAAATAACACAGTAGATACACTCTGACCCCAAGATTAAGCTCTGATCCTGCCACCTGAGCTGGGAAAAAATGAATTGGAAGCCACATTTTCAAGGACAATCCCACAACACAGAAAAACAAAATTGTGCACAATGGAGGCTTACACTTAAGGCATTGTATTCCCTTTTCTTACATGCATGCATCTCATACTGTACATAACCTGAATCCAATGGCATTTTGAGGTATATATAACAAGGTCATTCCATACAGATTATGAAAAATCACATCCTATTATTCTAGTAGTCAAAGTTGTAAAAGATTGTTTTGGAGTTCAGTACAAAAGCGTATAAAGAAAGTTACTGTTTATAGAAACTTTAGTACTCGATTAACCAACATATACATCAATAGCAAAGCAATGGACTCACTCATGCTCTCCTCTTTGTTCCCCTCTATGGTTAGCAGCCTGTGTTGGTTTCGAGGTGGCCGGGCTCCAGCTCGACCTGCTGGAAATACACAAATAATGTTGGGGTATATCATGTCCTGATCAAACTAAAACCAGAGGGATACGTATTGACATTTGAATTCTACTCTATTTTTCTTTGCCAGGAATTTATCTCATTATATGGAAAAGCTTTTAGCACATTTTGCCCATCAGCCATTTGCATTTTTTGGCATTTCTCACTGGAACAAATTGGCTTTTCTGACTAGCTTAAAAGGCTATTACGTAATTTATGGCCCTTATCTAGTTTTACTGTAACCAACAGAAATTGCAACAACTACATCGATAGAATATCTCCTCCAACGCAAGTCTACACGTCTCATTTGCCTTCATCAAGATTGACATGAAGTTCAACAGCTGCTCTGACACCATTTCTACTTTGAAAAGCTTACATACTGAACTACACTTAACTATGATACCTTACTCAATGAATACACTAACAAAGTGAGCGGCTGTTACAGTGGCTTTTTTTCTTCTTCTTCCCTTTCTATGAAATATGAGCAGAGCATTATGTTCATGAACACAATGGACAGACAAATGCACTGAAATGAAATTAGTTCACTGCTTACTAGCTTTGTTCTTTATGCGCAAGGAAGAGAACGCAAACCTTAATATAAAGGTTAAACTAGGCGCCTATTTTCAGCATAAACATTCAGATTATTCCTTCCTATCCTGGCAACCCAGAGGAGCCTGAGAAATCTTTTCGGATTGCTACATTTGCAATGGCTAGTCTAAAATCTACAACTGATCTACACCTAAGCCCTTCCTGCACCCAATGTACTGAGCAGATCAAAATGAAAACCCCTTTTTTTTAAAGGTATTTGTGATGTATGTCATTATATACAGTGCTGAGTGAAAAGACGGCAGGAAGAGCGTGAAGATGTGACAAAGGTCAACAGTCAGCCTGCTGGTTTTAATTACTTTGATCAAAGTGCACTTTGATTAACAAGTGGCCTGGCTTACCAAACTTTATCAATCTATTTAAAGTGCATTCAGCCTTCATGTTAATTTATGGGACGGGTCCAGCTACAAGCCTGAGGTACTGGAGAAAAACATATTTGTCATTGACACTTGCACTGTGATTACTGTTACCTATCCAGCTGACCCTGAGTCAAAGAATTGTATCCTCTGGAGTTTTTGCATAATTTGTGTATTATACAAACATCATATCATGTTCACACTTGACTTCTATCATTAACTATGTGCATGTTAGGAAAATCTGGTATGTAATTGAGTCACACTGTCAGCGTACACTGTAAAAGAGCAGTCTTTGACCATAAAATCAGATGTGAATGATGATGATAGGGGAATGCGCAATGTCATTAGACTGACACTAAACAATTCTGGGAAGCAAAGATAAAGCTGAGGTTTAACAGGGATGCATCACATACTGTCTGTACGCAGGGAAACATAATGTATATTTGATGCTGTCTTTGCAAAGAAACCCGAAAAAGCTCTTTGTGAAGGAAGAGATCAGGCTAATCTGTGGAAGCAACATATCTAAGGTAACAGAGCTTCGACACAAATGCATTTGATAAGCAAAACTCTTCAACTGAAACATATAGAACATCAGTCGTATACCAAGCCACATCAATTCAATAGCTGCAGATACAAGATACAGACACCAGGGGTAAGCGTTAAAAGCTGAAGAAGTATTGGTTTCCATCATTTTTCTCCTTTGCTACAAACTTCTGAAAAGCAAAAGCTATAAGAGCTTTAAGAGCTGTAAGAGCTTTTATATGTGGTTGATATTTGGCTTTACATACAAAGAACAATACTTTCTTATTTCAAAATGTGTTGCTTTTTTCAAAATCCTTATGAAAACTGTCAATTATCATCTAAAACAAATTACACTGACACTGAACGGGGAGTCTAGGGAG
>OMKZ01033568.1:0-18769 GCA_900302535.1 Neoniphon sammara | reverse complement strand
CCTCAGTTCAGTCTACCACAATATAAACCACTTTACTCAAGCAGTAAACCTGTAATCAAGTCTTTTGACATCATCCTTGCATCCTTACTACTTTTTCAGTGTCTCTGTACCCAGCTTAGCTCTCTCCCTCTCTCTTTTGCACATGCAGCCCTCTCCCCCTCTCTCTTGCTCTTAGGTTTCCAGCGATATGGCTGTTTGAAGGCCGATACTGGTATTTGTGTGATGAGCTAGGACCAAGGTTCCCGTTGTGTCCCTGATGTAAAATGTTGCAACTTTTCCGTGGCTTTCCATGACTAATTGGGAGCGCTTCTGCGACCTTAAACAAGTACTCCAATATTTTGGGCAAAATACCCTTTTTCCAACTTGCCCAGACTGAGACAAGATGTTCAATACCATTTTCATCTCTGTACGTCTACTGGTTCAGTTCTTATGGGCAGCCATTCGCCTATCACAAGATCCCACAGCCCAAAGTGATGTATTCAAATTGTCTCCTTAGACTGGGGGGGTTTGAAGAAAAGATATAGTCCTGCACGCTGTAACTTGCAATAGTTTTACTTTTAACAGATTTTACTCACAAAAGAACAGCGACATCAGGAATATGTAAAATAAGACTGATACAGCAATATATAAAACATGGCATAGCCAATCAAACAATAATAAACTGCATTAGGGCTGACCAATAAATCGTATTTTCATCATTATCGCAATATCAGCATGCGCGATAAACACATCGCAGAGGACTGCTTGAAACGCGATGAAAAATCATCATGTGCCATGCATTCACTCAGCATTGGAATATATGACCAATCAGAGGTCTGGGTGCACAGGCTATGATTTGGCCAATCAGATAAAGTCCCGGCCTTCCCTTAGCTAACTTACCCTCAACTTAGTTGGTGTCAATCAATCGCATGGTAACAGGACTGCAAGGTTAGCTAGCGTGATGGCAGGAGGGAGAGAAGAGCTAGGAAAATGTGGTGGAGGAGTCAAATGCAGTTGAAGAAAAACGCGTGGTGAAAAAGAACAGCACTTCTGCCATTTGAAGCTATTTTGGATTCAAGAGAGACAACACGTCACAAACACAGGTACTGTGTAAAACATGCCAAGCAGTTTTAGCAACTTCTAGAGGAAACATAACCAACCTCCATCACCACAGCCATAAAGAACTACACAAACTGTTCAAAGCTAGCCACACCACAAAACCAAAACCGTCAGGTAGCAGCAAATCTAAAACCTCGCCATCGTGCAAAAACAACAATCAATTTCTCAAAGTTTTGCGAGTCCGAATCCTCATGAGGAAACGTCCAAACGCCACAGGCCTCATTTATAATGGGAGACATAACGGTTATGTAAATCACTATGTTTAATTTATATTTAACTATTTAAGTTGTTTCCTCCCAGGTTTACTCCAGATCACCACTGTATGGTAAGAGATGCTGTTGAAGAGTTTAGAAGAAAATATTTTAAAGGGGGCAGGAGAAATTAAACTTTTATTTTTTTATAGATGTCTTTTAAATTAATGTTTAATTGCCTCAGTATTCATGTGCAATTTGTGCAATTTACTGGACATAGGCTGTCCAGTGTTTGGGGTTTATGGTAGCAGTGTACCTATTAAAGCAGAAAGACATAGGAACTGTATAACTTAAATATTTATTTATCGCAAGTCATATCGTCATCACAATATTCAACAGTGTTATTGCACATTGCAGATTTTCCTCATATCAAACCAGGCCTAAACTGCATCCCATCATGTTGCTTACGATGCTCGCAACCTATCTGAACAACTTCATTGATTGTAATGAGAGCGTTATAAGGGAGTGCGCATTTATTTTTGGTGATGCCACTTGCCGCGCTATGGACAACGAAATATAAATTGTTAAAATCATCACTCCTCTGGTTTCATGCACCCCGGCTCACCATGGGTTAGATTCCAGTGTTACCTGTGTGAAATCCAACACCACACACCTTGATCTGCCGAGGAAGTAGTAGAACTCGTTTCCAGAGGCTGTTACTCTAGTGGTGTTAATTACCATGAATGAACCGGCTCAGAACACACACACACACACACACACACACACACACACACACACAAGGAGCGTCTCCCATTTCACAGCACGGGACGCATGTCTAGAGGCATTTGAGAGAATTAAATTGTTTGTTTGCACCCTGTTTCTCTCCTCTGCACCTCGCTCTGCCTCTTTGGATTGCAGTGTTCTGTTCAGCCAGTCCGATGGCATTTCAGACCAGTAAAACCAGTTGAAACACTACAACTGGCGGGCATCCTGACTGCTTATCCATGAATCATCATCGTGGCATAGCTTCAGTCATGAGCACAGAATCTGTACAGCAAAGGTTTGAACAATTGAGCTTTTTTTGTTGTTTGTAAGGAACATTTACATTATCTACTTACTGAAGTTGATGTTTCAAGGCGATTTCAAAGTGTATTTTCAATGCACAGACATCAATGCTGTCTCATTTTTTTGTCTTTGTAAGAGGACTTTTTTGGTATGATGGATTCCCATGCAGGATTTCTACAACTACTGCAAGCCCTCACTGCATTCACTATGCAGGATAAAAGCTCCAGTGTATTTCAGTGAGGTTAAAAAAAAAAAGAGGCACAAACTGAAAGCCCATTTTTCTCACAGAATATTTACATCAGCATGTGTGTGTGCACATGGAAGAGAGAGCGCGAAAGAGAGAATGTGCCTCCCACTGGAGTCATGATGTTTCTGTGTGCATGTGTGAGTGAGAGAAAAAGGGGGGGAGGGAGAGAGAGACACAGAGAGAGAGAGAGAGAGACAGGGAAAGGGGTTACACAAGGCCTGGCGAGGTGATTATATTAGCCTCTGGCAGTGGAAACACACACACGCACACACACACACACACACACACATACACACACACACACACAGAGGCACGCACAGTAATGTTAGATGTGCTGAAGCGGTTCCAGGACCTTCCAACGCTAAGCCAAGGCCACGGTTCTGAATCCAGCCAGTCCAGACAAGCCCATGCAGAAACACACCCATCAAATGCTGTTTAGTGCCCGTTACAAAGACTAACAGAGACAAATGAAGACAGTTTCAGCCTTAAGTGACGAGTGATTCGCAGTGCCTGGCCTTCATACAAATTTATAGTGGGAAATCGAAATTCAGAATGTCTGCAAGTCTCATCAAGCAGTTTTTTAGTACCTTTAACGGCAGTTCGAATTAAATAATTCTGTCACTGAAATTAGAGTGAAATGGAAACACATTTTTAAAATCTCTTACACTGGATCCATGACTTAAGGGAACACTCTGTTTTAGGCAAAATAATTTTTTTCTAGACTGAAACAAGATGTTTGATACTATTTTCACCATTATACGTCCACTGGTTCCATTCCTATGGGTAGCATTTAGTGTCAGCTTAGCATAAAGACTTGAAGTCTACAGGAGTCATTAGCCTAGCTCCGTCATAGTGAAAAAATAAACCTTCCAGCAACTCCAAAGCTGTTTTATGCACACAATGTATTATGTGTATTTGAACACGTCTTGGGAATTTTGGTAGGAACTATAAGCGCTGAACACATGTATCCTTCCACCTGTGTTAAGCGGTTATAGTTCCTACCATCTAGCTTCTCCTAAAATGACTCGTTTTTAAAAAAAAAAATTGCAAGACCTGTATTTCAAATACACATGATACATTTTGTGAATAAGACAGCTTCGGAGTTGCTGGAAGGATTATTTGAAATGCCACCCATAGAAACCAAACCAGTGGACGTACAGAGGTGAAAATGGTATCGAACATTTTGTCTCAGTCTGGGTAAGTCTGAAAAGGGTATTTACCCCAATATGTTGTAGTATTCCTTTAAGTAGTTAGCAGTTTACAAGTCAAGAACTTTTGAGGAAGAGTATTGATTAACATATTGAATACATTAAGACTCCAAGAACTGCACATGCGCCATATAGTACTCTTTAATTCACTTGTTTTCTTGATGTGGTGACTCAGTCAAGAAGTATGGTTGTACTGGTTTCTGTATACAGATTTTCTGTATTGAACTATGAAGTCTGTACTCAGCCTCAACCTCTAACACCTCTGCAAAAACAGCATCTATCTTAGAATGCTCGCAGTCAAAGGATATTTGAGCAATCAAGATTTCTAATGCAGAGCAGATCCAGGGCTTAGGCCTACATGCGTCACAACATCTGGTCAAGTATTCAGGGCTAGATTTCTGAAAATAATGAGCCAAGTGCAAACCTTTCAATGCTCTTCTCTTCTTTGACTTGCTGCAATTCTCTCTCACTCTTTCTAATCAATAATTCACATCGTTCTATGAAAGACAAGGTCATATTTCACCTCAGTCGACACACACAGCGCTAACATTGCATTGTTCCAACATTACGGCAGACCCTACAGTTGAGGGTGTGTGTGTGTGTGTGTGTGTGTGTGTGTGTGAAATAGACTTCTTAAGACTTCTTCTAATCCATTCTACTCTAGTCACACTCCAGTCCCTTCTTGCTATTCTACATCCTACACTGTTTGCTTTTGTTTTCCATTCAAACACACCATCCACTGTGTGTTTGAACAGAAAACAAATACTGTATTAGTGATTATATACTGCTGCTGTTAATGTCTGTCACACTGCTGTTGATGTCTGTCACCAAATCTAATTCCAAGCCACTATGTTATGGGATAACATTTCTTATTGAGGGTTTTAGCCCTATAGTATCAGCCAGCAATTCAGCCACTTATGCTGGAAATTATTCTTAATAGGGTTTGGTCAATGTGGGTGTTTGAAAGAGGTTACCTACACCAATATCTTTCACTGGTTGCCAGTATTTTTTGCCATTAATCAAGATCTATAAATGTGGCCATTTTCAGGCCAAAAATTTGAAGAATTCTGTGCTTCCTCAAGAACTGTATTCTTATCAGGCGGAAAAGCATCTGAAACAGCAGTCAGACCACCAAGGGTCAAGAAAACTCTCCAATGAAACCCAGACTAATAAGTCCATAAATCCATGTGAAAATAAAGCATAGCACTGTTTGTCATAATGCACCAGAAAGCTAATTCTCGCCACTGCAAAAGTTTGACAGATGGAGCGCATTTTTTGAATGATGAATACACGATAAAGGCAGCACAGTATGAGAGTCTAGCAGTGAACTCAATACATGAAATGCCCACTACCCAGAAGCAAAATGCTGGTCAATACTGACTGCAGAGTGTGAATCTGACTAGCCACTTTGGTAGGTCGCCAGCCTGTGTTCAGTCAGATTGTTTGATTCTAAAACTATCTTTGGCAGCTCAGAAATTGGCTGGTGAAAGACGGAAACTGCTTTTCCACTGTGGTCAGTCGATGGATAAGTTGGAATCGTGCCCTATGAATGTGTGTGTGTGTTTGTGTATGTGTGTGTTTGGGAGAACATGTCTGGTAATGGTGGTTCTCAGGCCCCCCTGGGGCAAGAAAAGTGTAGCTGGTAGATGAAGCCCGTAACTACATTTACATGTAGACAAGAAACTGGGTTATCGTGGGTAACCGGGTTAAGGCAGGAAATTGGATAAAGCGTCTACATGCATTGCTTGGTTACTCAAAAAGGCCAGTTTTACTGTTATTGTGTCAATTTCCTCATCAGCTGTCTTTTCTTGCACACGTAAAAAGCCATTCAGAAATCGGGGTAAGGGTTTACATGGCCCAGTAATCGGATCTCTCCAGCAGAAATCTACTGTGATAACTGTGTTTCTCTTAATCCATTACGCCTGGTATGGAAACCAGCTTTCTGGTTTGCATCGCATTTCAGAAATTGGATAAATGCCATATGTGGGGAATAATGGAATTGGAAAATACAGTGTCAAAGTTAGCCAATGAATTTAGCTTTTTTTTTTTCTTTAGCAAAGCATTAAGCATAAATAGTTCCCAGTAAATGGCATTCACTTAGCCTATCCTACACTACAAAGCTTTTAGCAAATCCTACTATGAATGGTAGCTTCCTCATTGTCAGCTAACATCTGAACCCTGTGACCTTTTAACAGAGAGCCTTAAGGCCAATTTACGGTTCAACCCAAGCTGTTACTGTAGCTACAATGTGGGTGTCTGCAATGTCAACCACTGTTTTTCGTTCACCTGCACTTAGGGTGACGCAGGACTGTGAGAACTGTTTGGTCACCTTTGGCTGCTTCACATAAGCTCCTCTTCCGTCCTCTTCTCCTACACACCCTCAACCTAACCTTTTTCAATACTGATAGAAAAATTTGGTATTTTCCCTCATTTAACAAAGCCATTTCCAGTTTTGGTTCAACTATCTGTATTATCAGAATGCATGAAACCACAAAACTTCCATCTAGTGTTTTAGCAACATGTGCAGCGCAGATCTATGAAATGAATCACAGGTACCATTAAAACCAGATCCACATAAAATTTGTATAATTTACAGAAAATTATGAAAGGCTTAAGAAATTCTCCTATCTTCTAACCGAAACTGGCAGTGATTCTATATCTTTGCCAGATCGAGTTGTACATCTTAGAGACTCTGAAAGGACCTCAAATAGATGATATCTTACAGTTGAAGAGTGTCAGAGCGTAAATATTTCCTTTAAGCATTCAGAATCAATCCATTACATGTGATTCGTGTGATTCTCAACATTGCGAGGTACTCTTAAGTGTTGTTTCCACTCTCATATACATTTCTCTGCAAGCCCACCACATGATGGTATGGAATACATTTCTATTTCAAAGCTCTGAATGCCTGTCTGCAGATACTGTAACACAAACAGAAGAGTCAGTCAGGCTTTGAAATGATAATAGCCTAATGCTCCTTTCAAGACATAAAGAAGGCTTAGTGAGGGACAAGACTCTCAAACTCACCCTGACCCATAATTTAACAGAAATCAGGATTTATAGGAACACCAACCAATGTCTCAGTCATCATAGTGGAATGGTATCATTTTCCATGGGACAAAACACCAAGGCAGGGTACTAGACTAGACAGGCTGAGGCTCATTAACACACATCACACACACACAACAAGGTTCTCTGCAATAAATACCAATGATGCAGTCAGGCTATGTACTACAATGACCTAATGTTCCAGTTAAGGCACAAAGACAGTGTGCTTTAGTAAATCTTTCTTGATCATACATCAACAGCACACTGGAGAGTTTGTCCTGCCAATGAGTCCAAACAAAGTGAGGCACAGATCATATTATGAAGCAATTCACAGAGTAGAAATTATATTAAAGTTATATTATCTGACAATTCACACAATTGGTGTATTTGATTGAGCCGTCATAGATCCATTTCAGCAGTGGTTGTATGTGTGTGAGAGGGAGAGAGAGGGGAGGAGGGAGCAATCCGGTTTGACACAAAGCAGGTCAACCACATTCCTTTGTAATTGGCCGTTCAACAACAGTTATCTAACCAGCCACGCTCTGTGTGTGCATGTCTGTGTGTTTCTGTGTGTGTGTGTGCATGTGGTTACGGGGAGGGGAAGCCGTTGTCCTAAAACAATGAACAGTTATAAAATCATTTTCCCTCTCCTTCGGCTCAGTGGGCACCAAAGAATGGAGGGGCTGGAATGGCTGAGCACACAGGTTCAATTCTTATTTACTTCACACAGCATCTACGCTACAGTTCTTTCATATTTTCATCTTCTGCTCTTCACCAATATTGTATTTTATGACTCCTAATGCAGAGATAAAATTTAATTCATAACACATTTATGTGAAGCTAGGGCTCAACCAATATGGATTTCTGAAGGCCATTACTGTTTTACTGATGCTGTCAACGGGCAATATATAGTCCATCTTTACATGTTCACACCAAACATGAAAAAGAAATGGGTTTATCCCTACAACTGTATCCTTTCAGGGTGGAGAAGCCACTGCAAACCAGAATAAGTACATTATTTTAGTGTAAGCAATTATTTAAGGCCACCTATTCAGTAGTAGTGAAACCCTATGATACATTGCTAATGGAAATGGAGATTTACAAAAACACAAGTAAGCAATTAAATTAATTAACCAAATATGCAACAGAAATCATCAAATGCTATGTCAGGTTTTCCAGGCTGTTTTTTCAGGCTGTTTTGTCCAAGGCAAATTTCCCCTCAGAGACTAATTCAATTTATGTTATCACATCCAAAATGGTTTCATCATGAAAACATCACAGAAAGCTCCCTAAAAATTTCCCATTCAGCTTACTCATGCATTATCAATGGGCAACTGCTATTGTGGAGTGAGGAAATCAGTGAACAAATTCAGTGTGATCAAAGTATAAGGTGATACACTGAGCCAAGCTTTCCTACATTAGAATAATTCCACACTTTTTGCAAAGTTTTGCATGTTGTTTTTCATAATATAACATTAAGTTTTTCAGGAAAATTATATTATTTTTTTATTATTTGGCACATTTGACACCATGGTGCAGCTGCTATGGTATCAATGTTATTTAAGCATTTGCAACAAATAAAGTGAAGTATAGCATTATTACCCATATATTAATAGCTGCAACTATACCTACTTTTGATACACATACAAGACACCACATTTGACTCTGTGGCATTGTTGAGAGCAATAATACAGCCACAAAGACTGATTTAAGAGATCAAACGCACACACACACATGCGGAGCGAATCGTCTGCAGCTTTCTAGCTACCATCTGTTCAATAGCAGACCTAAATAGCACAGCCGTTTAACCAGGCATTAGCACCACATGTGCACACACACACACACACACGCACACGCACACATGCACATAGCCCACAGGGGACAGATTAAGTAGTACGACTGTGTCTGTAGTCTGAAATCAGTGCCTTGCCTCCTCTGTGGGTTTCCTTGCAGGAAGCATTGGGGACATAAACACAGACAAGTCAGTCAGGGCTAACATAAAGGGAATGGTCACTGACAACAACAAGCTACTCACAGACATTCACCATTAGTTGACATTATACCCTTTTTCCATTGGAACACTGGAACCTTCGCCACCAGAGGAACCAGTTTTTACCCTGAGGGTTGAGTTCCTGATCCCCTGCAATTGAGGTAGTATTTACTAGGATCCAGGTTAGTCAAATGAATGATGCTGCTTGCGTCACACATCACCCTTTTTTAAAGTATTATATATAAGATATAGGATATATACTATATATATACTACTGATATATACTACATAAGAGCACTTTCCTCTTTTTGGTTCTGGCTTTTCTGGTGTCCTAAAGAACCACTTGCAACATCACAGTGGCACAGCAGTGGGGTTTTGATATCTTCCACATTTAATGTTTTCTGTTGACAGTCACCCGCACAATGACAAGACCCCTCCTTCTTATTTGTACCAACTTTGCTGTTCTATGTGTGTGTTGGAAACTCCAAAAGTGATGTTTTTGTTAGCCTGCTAGCTCCAAAAATGCATTTTAAATAGGAAGGAGCTACAAACATTAGCATGTTAGCTCTGAGACTTGTCTTACATTGCTTTTAGTGGAAGGAATGGCTCCTGTTAGCATGCTAGCATTGGTTTACATTGGTATCTATGTTGGTCTAGTATCTACTAGCCTTGTTTTCTATGTGTTTTAATGGGGTTAAGCTGCTGTAGCTAGCTGTCCAAGATGGCAGACAGCTCGCACACGTGTGGAGATTCAGATCGGGTAGCCAGCACGGATCGGGTACTGACAAGGGGCATCAGACTAATGGTTCCCAAAGTGGCATCCAAGTGTCATTAGGGGCTCCCCAGTAAAATGAGGAACACTCTAACTTCACTATTATTTTATCCTCTAGAGGTGACAGAATGTGTACGGATGGTTTTGATATGTTTCAGGGTGCCTGCTACACCTCAACTTGAGTGGTGTCATTTTGCATCAAGTCAAATCTAACAACTAAAACACCGTGAAATGAGTGATTGAATGCATGGGGTTATCAACATGAAGAAGTTTGAGTATTACTGGATTATACCAAGATTAGACTAAAAATTACAGTCCTGCTCACAATCAGTAACGATAATCAGTTACAGAAGCAGCCACAGGTAAACTGGATTGCTGTAGCAACAAAATAATGAAGTTGCTCTGGTGCAGTGTGCAGACCTGTGTGTACAGCAGTCAGGCAGGACAAACACAGTGGCCTGGCTGACCTCTGACTAGCTCCGTCTACGTAGCTCTGCTCTGCTATCAGTTACGGCGGGACACACACCCAAGATACCTCCTCCACGCCTTCATGAACAGAGAGAACTGACACAATCTAAAAGCTCTGAAAGGCTGAAGCTTGAGACCAGTTTTGAAAATGTGATGCTCGGTTTTGTTGGACTGAAATGCCACTGTTTGAGGTTTCCTGGTCGTAAGAAAGTTTTGCTTATTTGCAGTAAAAAGAATGTAATTTCAGTCTGCATATTTGTGAAAAAACTGAATACTTATCTCTAATTATCTCTAATTACAAATAAAACAAAAGACGATAATTAGAGATAAAATAGCTTGCAAAACCGCCATTGAGCCAATCAAAAATTTCCCACCACTATTCAAACCAGTATTACAAAGACATTTTTTTATTTCAAGTTTGAATATTTACGCTCATGAAGCCTCAAACAAATTCATTGCCACAATGATTTAAAACTGAGTTTATGACTTTCAAAACGAAGTTTCAACCTTTCAGTCATTTCTCTCCATCACCATCAAACACCATCAAACACTGCGTGGCAGCCATCTTAGACTGTACTAGTCAAATCACCATTGAAGCATGCTAATTTATATGGTACAGCCACTCTAATTATTCCACTGATCCTGCTGGGATTCAATGAGAAAGGTATGATTGGTGTGTTTGGTTAGCGTGTGTTAGGAGTTATTTCAAGCTATGCATTGTGATAAAAGTGAAAGAGAGAAAACAGAGGCTAAGAGAGAGAAACCACCAGACAGAGAATGACTGACAGCTCCAGACAGACTTGGATTTCTCTGGGTTCATGTCGGGGCCAGTGACTGACATCATGGAAAATAGCTTTTCATAATTCTGCATAATTACTGCCATTGGCCAGCCCTCCTCTGGCAAGGGCATTCTGTGTGTGTGTGTGTGTGTGTGTGTGTGTGTCCAAGTCAGAAAACAAACAAGTCTTTCAGCAACACTTGTCCCTAAATATGGGCTCATGGGCCTAAATATGGCCTGTTCTTTTAGGCTCTCCGCAAAACCAGCCGCTACCTAAAGTGTGTAATCTCTCATTTGCTTCAGTTGTATTGGTGCTTTGATAGGTCAAACTCATCTACAACACCAGGGTGACCAAAATACCTTGAAACACACACATACAAAATATATATATACAGCATGGGTACAATGTGAAGAAGTTGCAGTTGTATCTGTGTTTGTTAGCTCATATAATTTAATCACAGTCTATCTTAAATTTAGTTCCAGCTTAATTACACGCCACATAAGACTCAGACCTCAGAGAGCTATTCTGGCGCCCCAAAAATATAAGAATGGTCTTGCTATTACAAGGCCTGTTTACTGCCAGGGCTGTACGGCCAAAACTGTGGAAAGCAACAATCCGTGATCCAAGCAGGAACAGAGTCGTAACCAACCGAAGCAAAAAGTACTTTTCAATGTTATGATTGAAGTTTGACCACATTTTAAAGAAAAAGTATCAAAAGCTTTGGGTCCTTGTAAGTGGCAAATGCATGCAAGATGAATACATGTGAATGCAGCAAAAATATGCAGTTTAAAAAAATCTGCAAAACACAGGGACCTTTAAAGTGAGCATCGGTGATTTAAGGAAACTAGTCAAAAGCCAAACCAGTTTGTGCAAAAGCAAAAATAATGTTCACATATGAATATTCCAGTGGCAAGGCTAAAAATGTACCAAATGCAACTATAAAGCAGAGCCAGCTACATATAAGCATAACTTAAATTGATTGTGTTTTAAGGGGGATTTAATATGGAAATCAACAGCTGACTGCAGCAGTAAGGTACAGCTTGTCTTCATGAAAACCAGGAAGAGAGAAAGGGAGAGAGCAAAAGAGGGCGAGAGAAGAGAGAGCAGAGCCGTGACTCGACAGGAATCTATTTGAAGCAAATATCAACAATGTCAGTGTGTACTGGGCTCTGTGTGTGTGTGTGTGTGTGTGTGCTTGACATTGATCCAGCAGAGCAGCAGGACAGACATTCTGCCATGTCAGGGAAAAAGTCAGTGGCTCTGGTTGGAGTGAACTATTATAACCTCTCAATCTCTGTTAGACTCAAACAAAAACCTCACTCTAACTTTGCTCTGAGATTATGGAAAGACTCACGCAAAGACTATATGGATGTTTTCACATCACACTGATGGTAAGAACTGCCTACATTTCTCCCTCCTGACCTCCCTTGGGTGAGATGGACATGAAGGTGGAGAAAACGGGAATGCCTGCAGTTGTATGAAAAATGACACAATAACAGTGAATTCACCATTATATGTGGATCTGATATGATGTTTTCCTTAGGACTGGTGTATTCCTGGGTCATCAAAACATAGGTGCAGGCAATTTTTTAGAGTTCTTTCATGGCCAGCTCAGCAAATATACTGGAAAACCCATTTACCAGTAATGGCATGAAGAAAAAGGGCAGCCAGGCCCTTTTACAGTGGCTCAAATTTTGAAAACGCCTGGCCATCATACTGGGCATGTATACCAATATTGGTGATTCTGCACCAAGGCTGGGTGAGAATTCAATGTCGCCTTTCAGTGCAATGTACGGTGATAAATTGGTGTCAAAAAAATTCTGCTATCTAAAATGATAATGAATTTTATTGGAAAAAACATTACAAAATGAGGCATGGTGGAAATATTATTTGATTGTTATTTTATTATTTAACACTATTTTGCATACGTGAGCCATATTGTGAAACATCAATACTGAAAAAAATTCATAATGATTATGACGAATAGTGGTCGACCAATATGGGTTTTTCAATGGCCGATGCCAATATTTAGAGTGCAGGGCAGTCCATGGCAGATATAATGCCAATGTCTTTTCTTTTATTGCATGTGATAAAATACAACAATTTCATAATGAATAACACACAAAAACTTAAATCAACAAATGTATCAAATAAAAAATTGATTGAAAGTAGTCATAGAATATATATATTTTAAATCAGCTGACAATTGCAGAATCGACACAAGTTTTTGTTAATCGGCCATGTGGGCACAGTTATCAGCTGATGCAGATTATTTCACAATGACAAAAAGCAGCCAATTAATCGGTCCTGATTTCAACCATATCACCCACCCATAATCTGCACCAACAAATTTGGTGAATGTGAATGACCATTTTCTGGCCTAGATGGCATGGACTGCTTCATTGAGAAATGTCAACAACGCTGGGCAGCCATAAACGGAAAACAAAAACAGAGCATCTCCCTTATGTGGAATGTCTTTCTAAAAATAATCCAAGCATCCTTTCAATTTAAAAGCATCATTTCTAAAAGTAGGTTTTCCCCTCATCATACCTTTTTAATATTATCTTGCTTGCCATAAAGGGGGAATGCATGTTTACTTTTTATTCTGCTGCGTGCCAAAACAACACAACAGGCAATGCGTTCATGCACAAATACACACACACCTCAGATGTGAATGTCTGAAAGCCATAAGATGAACACAGCAGGATTGTTGAGCATGTTAATGGAAACCAGACCTCATTCATCCTCCACCTCTGGCTCTCTCTCTCTCTCTCTCTCTCTCCCCCTCGAGTGCCTGATCGCACCGTGCACAGACACCCTTCACCATGGCAATGCTAGTGCCTTGCTCTAGGGACCCAAACCCTAAACCCTGACATTGTTAGTGAACACTCTCTTCCGCAAGGGCCTTTACTAGGACAGATTATGTCACCAACAGGCTCATTCATGTGGAAAGGCTCCCCTGATTTCATTCACTCTACTGCTATTTATTCTCCACTGCTTTCTGTTCTTTCTCTCTCACTTCCCTCTAATGACCAGTATTTATTCACCTCCTCATTCTCTCTTTCATCTATCCTCTCTATCCATCCATGTCTCTATTCATCTCTTCCAACTCCCCCATGTAATTCTTTTTTTTATTTCCTTCTCCCGCTCTCTCTCTCTCTCCAGTAGAGATGGTTTGAGGTCAGCCGGCTCACGTGTCTTCATCTCCTGCTACAACATGTGGGCTAGAAATTCCACCGACCCACCGTTTCACATTGCATGTTTCCTGGCTCTGCAAAAGCACGCGCGCACACACCCTGCTGCCTGCACAATGGAGAGCACACACATTATCATCAACTGCTATTTCTGCACATACATGCACAAACGCATAACTTGCATGCTCACGTCCTCACCCAAACATGGCAGAACAGCCATTTTATAAGTGACAAACTGCTGTCCTAAAGCAAGAAAGCCATGCTGTCATTTCATCAAAAAAAAAATTACAGACAACAAAGGGCTCTTTAGATGAAAACTGTATGTCACTGATGTATGTGTGTGTGAGAACGAAAGGGACAGAATCAGAGAGAGAGGGAGAGATGCTGAACTGAAGCCAGACCAAGATTAAAAAGAGGGTGAAGGCATTTCAGACCATTTTCAGTGTAGGTCTCTTCCATCCTGCTACTCTGTTTTTCTCGGCTGGGACTAGACAATTGTAAAGGCTGGGACACACACGTAATGCAGATGTAATATAGATGAGCCAATTTACTAGCAGTTATAAACAATGATATTTTGCAATTGTACATCTGGTGCTCATAAGCTTCATCTCTGCCTTGTGCATTTTTCTTAAGAAGAAATGTATTACATACACCCTCATGCATAGATCTTTAATTGAAAGTTGCTATGCAAGAAAACAAATACATAAAAAAGAAGACATTATTAGAGTACATGTCTTCAAAGAAATGTTGTAATAAACAAAATGAACAAAGAGAACATTGCACATGCAAAATGAAAAGATGAGAGATACTGTCAAACAATATTAAAAATCTTTTAAAACAAGATCCAGGGAATAACCTTGTTTATATCGGAGAGCACATGCACTTCAGTAATCGGGTTATTTGCCAGCAGTTATTTGATTTCGTAAATGCCAATGACGGGGGGGCTGATTATTGGGGGCCGAACATATACTATAGTTTTTGAGTAATCGCCGAAAGGTAACACATGTAAATGAGTTACCTGATTTCCTGCTATAACCCGGTTTACTCACAATAATAAGGGTTTCTTATGTGCATGTAAATGTATGAATGTACCTACCTATATACAATATTCAGAAAAGCTAGATATCAGCCTGATATATCAGTAAACCGATAAATCGGTCTAAACCTGAAACATAATCTCGTTAGATTCAGAAGTTGATATTGGCCGTCATCTGTTGTTAATACAAGTTTATAGATCTTCTTCAATGTTTTTGAATAATGGAGTGAAATTCAGAAGAAATAACTGGCAATTTCATGGAAATATTGACACTGAGGTGCCCAGTATTGCCAAATGTTATGGTAAAAAGGAAATCCTTGGTCACACTATTCCAGTCAGTTGCACAGAGTGGCTGAACTGTTGATTTGGTCCATTTCATTGCCTAGTCTGAAATTTGGGAGAATTTAGAGAAAAGACTGAGGATATCTAGTAAGGATTTTATTAGGTTTCGTATATACAGTAAAACATCACTTGCAAACAAATTAATCGATAATCCGATTTTTCATTCATGATAGCTATGGCCGAATTTTATTTGTGATAATTTGTGGTTGTTAATTAAAAACACTGAATTTGACGGAACTACAACATCTGGCTTCAATTTAGCTCTCATAGGCCTGCTAGCTGTTAGCATGCTAGCACTGTCAAAGCCTGCTGTGTGGAAACGCTCTGCCTAGATTAACTTTAAACATAGCTGGTGTTCACTAATTTGTTTTCCTCTTCTGCTATCAATTAAGATCATTTGGTTGATTGTAAAATATTAGGAGACGAGATGTGAATAATAAGGATGGGCCAAATACCAGGTGCTCGGTATTGGGCCGATACCGGCCTAATTTAAAGTGTTTGGTATTCGCAAAGGCTTCCGATACCAACCGTCGATCCTCAAAGTGAAAAAATATCTTATGTCGAGTAAGTACTCCTTGCAAGAAGATGGTGCTGCAGCTGTTTGGCACCACGGTGATTCACCATGTGCGTCACGTCCTCTTCAGACAGACACAAATGAATGAAAGTGCGAACATGGCGACTCTCGTCGGGAAAACGTTGGCGGTTTGGAGATTCTATAAAATCAACACAGAAGACTCGAGTTTTGCAGACTGCAAACTCTGCACAGCAAAAGTTACAGGTGAGAGAGTAGCGTTCTTTTACAGACAGTATTACCCAGAAAAACTGTGCAGAAAGAGAGAATGTGAGCAAATAAAGTATCCTTGTAAGCTAATATTGCAGTGTATTAGGCTATAACATTGTATGTAATGCCACCATGACAATGAAAACACAGCTGTCATTATCAGCAAGCTGACTATGCTACTTTCATTTGTATTGATATATATATCTAAAGTACTGGCAGTATCGGTACTCGGTATCAGTGAGTACTCAAGAGTGAGCACTCATACTCGTACTTGGTCTGAAAAAAAGTGGTATCGAACATCCCTAGTGAATAATTTTAATTTTGAATAATTTTAGGGCTTTTTGTTTGCTTGTTCTGTCAGTTTATGCCAGTTTATGCCAACTGTGCTGCTTTCATCAGATAATTCTGTTAATTGTAGAGTATCAACAGTTAAAAAATGTAGATTAATATTTGAATCATTTTGGGGATTTTGATTGGTATATCAATTTATGCTAAATATTGCCTTTTTCCTTTATTACATTGGACTCTTGTTACTTTAAGTATCCTATTAACAGTAAGAATAGGATACTTAAGACGACTGACACTTGAGCGAGTGTGTTTTTCCATCATATTGCTCAATTTCTAAATTAATTAATTTGTACTGTAGGCATTTTGCATTGTGAAAGGGGTTATCTATGCTCTGGCTCTGCCCCAGGGCCATGAAACATTTTCTACATGTGGCAGACAACTGTAACCTGACTCACTGACAGCATGGGCTTCAGCAGGAAAATGAAAGAAATTAGGCCTGTATGGACACACTCAGCTGAACGACACATCCAAGTCAGACACATGCACGTGCATTTACATGTGTGTACACACACACACGCACAATAGTATGGGATTCTCCCCAGCAGCAGCCAGGCAGTGCACTGAGCCCAGAACCATGCAGAGAAAACAGACGGTGCTCTATTCGCTGCTAAATCTCGCCTTGTGTGTCTGTGTGTGTGTGTGTATTCTTTCTCTCTCTCTCTCTCCCCCCTCCCTCCTCATCAATCCAACTGTATATGATCTCCATTCACATAACTTAGGTCAGCAGTCAGCACTGTTCCATGCTGCTCACCATCTTTAGCAGGGTATTGATTAGGACTGAGGTCAATCACTACAAGTCTGGATAAAATGGTGACTTTGCTGTTTTGACTTCCCTGTATTTCCTGATCAAATGTTCAATAAAATCATATTTCCAGACACTGAATACAATGCAAGCCTTGAAGGCCCAGGTTTGGCATTTTTTTAGCAACAAAACTTAGTTCCAGTAAGTAAAACGCTCTCAGAACGACTCACTAGAGGCTCAACATAGTCCCACACCACATCCTAAAGCAATTCCAGACCACCTCAACCTAATTTTATTTAAATGCAGTGCTTTGGGAAAGCCCAGTATTAAGTCTGGGGAGTCTGAATAATAATTATAATAGATGATGCTGATAACGAGACAGAAGGGAGGAATCACAGCTGGGTTTCAAGACAGCCGAAAGCAGAACACAGCGTCATGTTGCTTGCAATGCAATAAAACAGCATAGATGTAATCGTGTGTGTGTGTGTGTGTGTGTGTGTGTACGCTCACTGACCATAATCCCAGACAGTTGTCAACTCTCAACAGTTAAGCATTTTCCTGCTGGTTGGCAGACAGTTGTCATGCAAATGCTCTGGACTCCATCTGAACCTCAACAACAAATCAGATTGATTGTATAATCCTGCAGCTCTCCGGTGAACCAACACACACCCATTATTATCCTTAAATTGCCTTTCTGGTAGAAGCAGTAGCAACTAGGCCTGCAACAGTATCAGATTTTCACAGTGCGATAACCGTCTCAGAAAATGTCACAGTTATTTTTATTACCAGTTACAATGACCCTTTAAGGAATGAAAACAACAAACAAACATTCACAAAATTCCTGACAGACATGAACTTGAAACCATTTTAACATGGCAGAATTCAATATTGTAGATATGCAAATATAGATGGTATGATAACCGTCAATTTTACCATCAATAAACCATAGAACCCCAGTATACCACTGCAACCCTGAAATAGTACTAGTGGCGGTAGCAGGAGTAATACTATTAGTAGTAGTAGTAGTAGTAGTAGTAGTAGTAGTACTAAGACCACCTATTAGTGGTAGCAGCAGCAGCTGTAATGATAGAACCTGTAAGGCAGTAATAATAATAATAATAATAACAACAATAATAATAATAATGATAATAACTGTCGTAGTGGTAATAGTAGCAGTAGTAACAACTGTAGTAGTAACAGGATGGTTTCAGTAGTACTGTAGGACTCTCAATATTTGTTGTCAATTTGAATGTGGAGGATTATTTACTGTAATGTTTGATTAGTGCAAATAGCGTCCACACTATTTGCACCAGTTCAGCCTAAGGTAATTCCTATTTGTGTAAGAATGCAGATGCCTTCAAAGTTCTCTCTCTCTCTCTCTCTCTCCCTCCCTCCCTCCCTCCCTCTCTGTCTCTCTGTCTCTCTGACTCTCTCTTTCTCATGCAAAAGCTGTACTGGAG
>OMKZ01033566.1:0-19524 GCA_900302535.1 Neoniphon sammara | reverse complement strand
TCTCTCTGACTTGGGCCGCTGCTGCCTGGTGTGCCGTGCCTGGAGAGAGCTCATCCTCTCGCTGGACAACACTCGCTGGAGACAGCTCTGCCTGGGCTGCCCGGAGTGCCGGCACCCCAACTGGCCCAGTCGCCCCCACCTGGAGCCCCCATCCTGGAGGGAGGCCCTGAAGCAGCATGCCATGGCCTCCCGCACCTGGACCCAGAATGGGCCAGAGCTCCAGTCCTCTGCTTGCCTCCACTTCTTCCGGCGTAGGAAAGACCGCAGGATTTGGCACGTGGGGCCTGGATGTGAGTTTGAGACCCTGCGGGGGGCTCTCAGCGTGGCAGGGCCATATGACCGTGTGGTCCTCCACCCAGGGGTGTATGAGGAGCAGGCTGAAGTGGCGCTGAAGGTGCCTGTGGAGTTGGTTGGGCTGGGCCAGCTGGGCGAAGTGTCCCTGCTTGTGTGTGTGGAGCAGCAGTGTCCTACCGCGAGGCTGTGTAATCTGGTGTTTATGCCAGCCTGGTTCTCCACCGTGGTCTACAAGGTGAGATGATTGTTTCTATGGATAGAATCATTAATCCTGATGGAATTACATGAACCAGTCTACTTACTGCTCCATATCCTACAATACCCTAACTATATCCTCTCTCATTACATTTTTCTTTCTTGCTGTATCTGATTCCCCCACCTTTCTCTCTTTCCCTTGCTCTAGACATCATGGGGTCACGTTCAGTTGGATAACTGTAACTTTGAGGGAGCTCAGCTGCAAGTCCGAGGCCCAGGAACCTGCCAGGCCCGCTTCTGCTCCTTCTCACAGGGCAGCTCTGCCCACTTACTGGGTGTTGCCCTCAGTCTGTTGGACAGTTGTGACTTCTCAGGAAGCGACACAGCCTCTGTGACTGTTGAAGGCCCCCCAGTGTCAGAAAGGAACTGGGCTTGCAAACACTTGGCCGCCTTAGCTAGGACATTCCCATCCTGGGGCTTGTCTGGGAATAACAGCTCTCCCAGAGGCCCTCCGGCCAGCCCCACTAGCAAACCGCAGCCTCCACGTGCTAATGTCATGGAGGAGGATGTGAGCAAAGAAGACTGGCCAAGAAAGACAGGGGTGGAAGCAATGTGTCAGGGCACAGTGATCGAAGATGGCTGGAGTGATGGTGAGCACAGTGAGGGAGAGGAGGAGCGCCATGGGGGAGAGAAAACCAGCAACATCAACCACCCGTTTACTTTGGGTTACAAACTCCCCTGTGACCATCATGGCCTGTCCCACTTGCTCAAGCCCCGGCCGGATGGCTCTCTGCCACCAGCCTCCTCCCCTGACCCCCCCTCTGTGACCCCGGAACCCCTCTCCTTTCAGCAGGAATTACAGAGGGACCCAGAGGCTCAAATGTTAGCAGCGTCCATCCAGGGCTGCATCGTCAGGCGCTGCCTCTTCCGGGAAGGGAAGGGTGGCGTGCATTTGTGTAATTATGGGCAGGCTCGGCTGGAGGGGAATGTGTTTCGTGGGCTGAACTATGCTGTCCGCTGTATCCAGAATGCCACAGTAAATATCAGAATAACTTTTTCCACTCAGTTCATATTTATGTAATGTCACTTACATGTATCGGAACACATTTAGATGTCATATCTTAAGGGACTTGTCTGGCTTTTATATGCAACTTACTTCTCAGTAAATTCTATCAAAACATCAGGGGGTGGGAAGTAGCCAAGACCATAAGTAATTAAGCAGCAATTGCCCATTTGAGCTGTTATCTGAGCTCCCTCTCTCTCCGGTCCCATTCAGATAGTGATGCTGCGAAACGAGGTGAGTGAGTGCCGTGCGTCGGGTGTGTTCCTGCGCCTCTCTGCCCAGGGCCTCATTGCAGAAAACAACATCCACTCCAATGGAGAAGCAGGGCTGGACATCCGCAAAGGGGCCAACCCCATCATCTTGGTAACTGCTGCTCTACCATCTCATAATGGGCATGTTATTAGCCTGGTCACAACGATAATACATCCCAGCACACAATGCACACTGTTTTCCTGCTCATGTACACTTGCTTTATTACATCTAATCAGACAGTAACATCAGAGCTTATTGAAAATCCAGGTGTAAATGCTTCCAAGATGCACCGAAGATGTGATCATAATGCAGCATTTGTACTTTGTAACTGATGTGATTTTACAGGGTTTCTGCAGGAAAAGTTAAATTTAAGACTTTGTAGGATTTTTAAGACCACTCTGAATGCAATTTAAGACCTATTTCACCTCTACAAAAATATAAAGGATACCTGTTGCTTACTGGCGGTGTGGGAGGCAGCGTTGTTAGTGGAGAATGAGTCACGCTGGATGTTTGTGTGTTCTGTGTTGATCTCGTTACAACATGATCAATACAATTTTTTCCCAAAAACTAATTTAAAAGCAAGACTGAAATTAATGCAGTTTTATAAAATAAACATTAACTTTATAATTCAATCAATTTTTTAGACCTATCCAAATCGTATTTAAGACATTTTAAGGCCTAAAATTCAGATGATTGGATTTTAGACTTTTTAAGGACCCGTGGCAACTATGTTTTAAAAAGTAAAATGCGCCCTCTTTGCTATTCATGTACACTTGCTTTATTACATCTGATCAGACAGTAGCATCAGAGCCTGTTGAGCTTCAGTATGTGACTCACTGTGTGTCAGAACAAACTGTTTTGTGCCAAAGGGGAGGTGCATGCAATGAAGTAGAGGTATTTGTGAAACACACTGAGGGTGATGCATGGAACCTTGCACTTGACATAAATGATGTTACACTGACAGCAGCATTATATCTCCAAATAGAACTGCTCCTACTTCAGTGGGGTTTTTCTTCTCCCTTTCTGCTGTCTAATCCTGTCTCTCTTCCCTCACAGTGTAACAGAATACACAGCGGTTTGCGCTCTGGTGTTGTTGTCCTTGGCAATGGAAAAGGCTCCATCCGGAGTAACCAGATCTATAACAACAAGGAAGCAGGTGTCTACATCCTCTTCAGCGGGAATCCTGTGGTCAGGTAGATGGAATTCCAGAAAATGCCCCGACCTATAAAGGAATGTGTTGAAATTCTCTTTGCTTAGTCACTGTGTGCATATGAGGAAGTATAACTCTTTCTGATGAGTGAATGAGATTAAACGATTGAATGTTGGAGACCTAATGTTTCAAGAGTTTAGATTTTTATGATAGTACCACAGGGCCAAAAGTGGGGTCGGTCATTCAGGGAGGGGTGAGACACTTATAATAATAATAATAATAATAATAATAATAATAATAACTTTATTTACTTCACTCCTCGGTTTGCATGCACTATGAGACTTCTTCGCACTTTGCAGGAAACAAATTGTGTCTGTTGTTTAGATAGTATCTGAAAAGGAAGTGCTGACAGTCCTCTGTGACTAAGTAGTATTAAAGGAACATAACTTAACAGTTTAGCTGCAAACTCACACAACTATTGCAGTCGTCTTCTGGTGTTCAAATGAAATGTACAATGTCACATCAAGGGAGAAATAACTATGTGAATTTCACCACAATTAGTTTGCTATGACAGTGACGTGTGGTGATATGTACAGCTAAACCTTTTAATAATTGGAAGACAACACGTACTCATTTATTTTATACTAAAACACAATGTTAAAGCGTCTTTATAATATCTTTTCTAGTGGTTTGCTTTCAAATGTTAACCAACTGGCCTAACATTTCTGTGTTCTTCAAAGAAAAGATGATTAACTATCTTGGAATATATGTTTACTAGGTCTATATACGTTTACTGGGTCTATATGTCAGTGTCTCAAATGTACTTGTGACTGTACAGAGTTTGTATTTGCTCAGTATTTGTTGTCTCCTTGCTCTTGATCTGAGTCCTTCCTTTTCTCTCTCAGTGGGAATCACATCTTCCAGGGCCAGGCAGCGGGGATTGCTGTAAATGAGAATGGCAGAGGCATGATAACAGGTGTGCAAGTGGTAGTGTCCCACCTTTATTGTTCACATAATACATCGGCGTGCCTGATGGGTCCTGTTGCCCCTCACCACCTTGCCACCGACTGAATGTACAAGCACTGTTTGTAGTAGTGACAAAATGCTGAATTTTTCCGTTCTGGCACATCCTCTCCCAGAGAACGTGATCAGAGAGAACCAGTGGGGAGGTGTGGACGTCCGCAGAGGAGGTGACCCCATTCTGAGGAACAACCACATCTGTCACGGCTACTCAGATGGGGTGGTGGTGGGGGAGAGGGGCCGCGGACTTATAGAGGGAAACTATATTTACTGTGAGTAATTTCATCCTGTTTGTTACAGCATATCCTGAAATATCCTGACTTTACAGCCGAGTTCGACTCACTGATCTCATCTTTCCTAGCCTTAGCAAGGCCTTTGAAATTCATATAGAGAAGCAACTGCAAAAAGAGGAAAAACATTTTTAAAGTTTATTACTATAGCTTCCTATCATCTAAACCCTTATCCAGGTTCTGTCTCTTCTCTTGGTTTTGTACCTTTTACCTACACTTATACTTAATTTCCTCTCTTCCTTTCGTTTCTCAGGTAACAAAGGCTGTGGTGTCTGGGTTATGTCCTCCAGCCTCCCACAGCTCCTTGGCAACTACATCACCCACAACAGCATGTACGGGCTCGCCGTGTTCTGCCGGAAGGACCCTGAGAACAAAGAGGGCAGGCAGGGGAGCTGGCCAGGCCAGGACGGGGTTGATGCAGGAGGAGGAGAGAGGAGAGGAGGAGAGGGAGGAGGGAGAGGGCAGGAGAACTTGAATGAAGAAGGAGAGCTGTTTGCATGGGAGAGCGATCTGGACAGTGAGGATGAGCGCCACTCTGCCCGCCGTTCCATCAGCGTAGCTTTGGTGGAGGGCAACTGTATGAGCTACAACGGAGGTAATGAAGAACCCCTGCTTGGATTAACTTGAAGTGATGGACCTGATATGTTGGGTCTGTCAAATTTAAGTGGTCACTCACTCTCCTTTTCACTTCTCCTTCCCTCCCTCCAGCGGTAGGTTTGTATGTGAAGAGCAGTGAGCCACTGAATGTCATTGCTAACCTTGTAAACAGTAACCGCGGCACTGGCATCGCAGTGCTACAGAGCAGTCAGCTGACGCGGCTGGTTACAAACTGCATCCTCAACAACAATCGAGGTGGCGTCACAGTGGAGAAGGACTGCCGGGTGGAGCTCCGTGGTAACGGCATCTACAGAAATGGCGGCCATGGCGTCAGTTTCTGTGGTGACGGGCAGATCGGGGAGAATGATGTGGTCGGTAACGGTGGATATGGGATTCAGGTGTCTGGCAATGCTGATGTCAAGGTGAGTGGACTGAAGCATGATCACATGAAAAGAGAGACTCTAGACACATACATATAGTCACCAAATTCTAAACAGATCACTCAGGTGACCTGCTTTTGGGTTGCTAATGTTAATGATGAAATTATTTGGCTTCCACAATGATTTAGAGAAATTTAATTTGATAGTAAAACTGTAGCATGTAAATTTCTCACTTCTTTCACTTTTGGTTTTTCAAACTCAGTGCAGTGTTACGGGTGCATTTTGAATCAGTAACATATAAATTTGTATTATCTTTTACGTCTACCTGCCGAGGGGCTACAGATGGAAATTCATTATTTTGAGACTTCTCTTTTGTTATGCATTGTCCCAGTCTAAATAAACTTTATGGACAAGTAGTGGCAAGCAGTACTTACAGTTACTCTTGTGATTATTATTTCTTTCCCCTGTACTAGAAGTAACCTAATATTTCTCAGTGCATCTTGTCAAACTTTTTTGCTGGTGGCCTGCTGTGTCTGTGGGAGGGACCCCATTGGCTGACAGGAATAATAATAATAATAATAATGATAATAATAGTGCATTTTATTTGTTAAGCGGAATATTCTTTTTACTATTTTTTATTTATGGCAGTAGCCAGGTTACTCCATGCATGCACATGCTGTCCAGCTCTAAAGCTTCACCGTTACATTTTTATGGTTGTATCATTACATTGCTGTAGGTGCTGCGTAACCGTGTCCAGCCGGCACAGGGGTGTGGCATCGCTGTGTTGGGGGCAGTAAAGGGCGCTGTCCACGACAATCTCCTGTTCCAGGGCCACCCCGACAACAAAAAAACACTGCTCCACATGGACCCTGGCAATGAGACCTGTGTGTTGCGAAACAACAGCATTCTGCGGCATAGTAACAGGTAGCTAGGCAACCAGCAAAATGTGCCATAGCTGCACACACCGAATACAGACATCAGTGGCTCTGATGTCTGTATTCTGCATGCTGTCCACACCTCTCACCATCTTCACTAGTTTATAGCTTTTGTCCTGCAAATTCCATTTTCACCTCCCAGTCACCCCTGTGCGTGATTGGCATGTATAGCGCAGTGATATTAATACTTGAACACAGAGCTATTCAGTTGTCTTTGTGTGGGGAGCCATATTATGAAATTGAAATAGACAGAACGGCCATACATTTTCAACTTTCAATTTTTTGTTCCAGGCTCTTTGGAATGTACATAAAAAGCAACAAGAAACACCTCAGAAACTCTTAATGACCTTAACCTCTATGCAGCTATTTTGCAAACAATTGGGCATATAATTGCAACAATTCTGAATAAGAAATGTACTTTGAGTGTGTAATCATCAAAAAATTAAGTACATGTGCATCCAACCAATAATGTTTTAGTGTGTTCATAAAGCACGCACTGTAAATGAGACAAGGCCCAGAATTTTCAGTCAGGAGAGTTTTAGTCCACTGTCAAAGTTAGAATCCATTATGTGAACTGGTTTGTCAAGTTACATTCCACAGAGATGCTCTCAGCGCACAGTAATCACACAAGCTTTGTACCAACAAGTACAAACAGAATTTCTCTATCCGCTTGCTGTTAAATGGCCTGTTTGCATCACACGTTTAGTCCGTTTTTTTTTTCCTTTTTTTCTTTTTTTTTAGTAGAAAGAAACATTTTGGTGACCAGTTTGTTTGGAAAACTAGTTGAAGCTGAACACAGGAACTTGCCACAGTTTGTCTATGTTATGCACATTGACTGTAGGATGCAAGTATTTACTCACATTAGCTGTTAGCACTGATGGGGCTGAACAAATAGGGATGACTTACGTGCTCTTGTTGGAAAATTACACAAACATATGCATTATTATAAATTATATTAATATCATTTTCCAATTAGTGGCTCAGAAGGGCCTATTTGAAATGACTGAAATGTTTTGGTCGATGGGCCACCAGTTAAGTAGCCATGCTGTGAAAGTTCTCATATCTAGCTTTGTTTTGCATGAAAAGTTAGGGTTAGGGTTATTTCAGCAGTTAAGTTTTATCTCCTTGGCTTTACAGCTGTTCATCTGCCATTCCTTGGGTTCTGGAAAACCCTTCCCCTCGTCCACTTGCTGAGCCTCCCTCTGGCCCCTCCTCGTCCCGATACCCTTCCCGACTTGCAGTCTCCATGACCACCAGGATCAGTGCCACCGTGGAAAGTGGGTGTCATAATGGCAGTATGTTCTGCTCGATCCTGTGAACATTTGCAAGCACTTAGAAACCACTATGAATGACTTTGCCTTGGGGAGAGTGTCTGAACTGGTGTATAGGCCCAGTGCTCTGACTTTTCTCGAAGAAGACCTTCCTACATTATAGCCTACTGTTAGACTGGAGTGACTGTCCAAGAAGCACCAAGCAGTGACAGACTATCATCACTCAAGGAACTGTCCATCTCTCTTCACATCACAATGTGAAACCCAACTTTGCCATCTTATAATAATTGCCAATGCACTCATCAAATGTGGAAAAAGTACTAATGAACTTAAAGTTTGAGCTCAACACATGTAAGCACTACTCTGCATTTTAAACATACTTTAAGCTCTAACTGTATTTATCAAGTTCTAACTTAAACATGCAGATTTCACCTTTATGTATATGATAACTGCTGCAGACCTCGAGGTTTCGTCAGTGAATTCTGAAGTGTGGCAGTTTGAATGTGGACATTATTTCTAAGTTTTAGCAGTAGTCAGGGCATCAAAAACGCCCACTTTGAACAGTATATTCTGAATTAAAGCTGTGCCTTGTAAGTTCTTCATGAATGGACTGATAGTGTGTAGGAGAGGAGATTTCATAATGTGAAGTGGATATGCAAAGCAAAAACCAAACCCTAGCTTTAGCCCCTTGCACAGAGCTGTGCTGATCTCTGGTGAGTCTGTGTACTTGGATTATAGCTATTTGAACTTGTCCTGTATATTAGTTTTGGAAATGTGAGCCTCTTTTGCTTTCTTTATCCAGTGATCACTGCAGACCGTTTGAACAGAGGCTAGATCTGCACAGTCAGCCCAAACACACTCAGACTCACCTGGTAATAGCCAGTTATAGAAGGAAAAAAATGTTGAATGTGCAATATGTGATGTCTACAAATGTGCCTATATGTTTTGGCTGTCTAAGAGCTATTTTCAGTCATTTAGAATTTGTTTACAGCTCATTACACAGCTTTTTCTATCTTTTATAGTGAGCATAAATAACTGTATCATGTACAACTCAGACTTCATCTTTTTGTTTGTTTAGCAATACATTGATAAACACTATTCTTGTTTGAGGCTTTTCCAATTTTTTTGTCTCATCTCTCTATGCCAGTCCTGTCTTTTCATCTCTGTCTCTACCACATCTTCTTGTTTCCTCCTGTTCATTTTTGACCAGAGGAAGAACAAGGGAGGCCAGCCTGTGCTAGTTTTGCAGCCCATTCTCGTCAGCCAAAAAAAGACGCTGAATGTGCAACATGTGATGTCTACAAATGTGCCTATTTTGATTGTTTATGATGACATTCTCACTCATACAGAATTTGTTCATTACACAGCTTTCTGTATCTTGTTTAGTGAGCCAAAAATAATGGCATCATGTACAACTTAGAGTTCATCTTTATTTGTTTACACATTACATTAATAAGCACACTGTTCTTGTAAAAAGCTTTTCCATTTTTTTAGACTCAACACTTTCCCAACACTGTCTCTCAGTCTCTACCGCATTTTCTTGCGTTTCCTTCTCTCTATGAGCTGCTCATATTTGACCAGAGGAAGAACGAGGGAGGCCAGCCTGTGCTCGTCTCGAAGCCCGTCCTCGTCAGCCTTCCCCCTGGCAGGCCTGATTAGGGTCAGCCCCATCGACTTTGCCACCTCAACCATCCTAGACAGAAAACACATACGAGTCAGTTGAATTGTTTCATTTTTTCATCATAGTAACTGGTTTATATGGCTCAACATTTTCATACAACCTGACAAAACATGTCACAGTTGGGAATGTTGGAAAGGGCTCATAAAGGGCTGTAACAGATTTTGAAAAGTTGCTGAGCAGCAACAGTGTGTCGGGGTCCAGGTGACCCCATTGTTTTTTGTCTTCTTACCTGGCCTCTGTGATTCTCAGATCACGGTGCAGCAGTGTGAGGTCGGCAGTCATGTGACCCATATGGAGCAGCAGGGCTAAGCAGTATGCCGCCACTTTGGCACGCATAGTTGCTGACACCACGTTCTGGACTCTATTAGAAAAGGTAAGGTACAGGGGCATTCATGTGTTTTGGAACATAAAGGCAGACCAAATTCAACTGATCAAACTGGTGATGAAGCCAGAGAAAAGGGTAATTCAAACATTTTTACATAAAATCTTATTAATTTTCTTTCTTTAAAAATGCACCTTTTACACCTGGTCTTAACATGTCTCCTGGGTAATCCAACTGTGTGTGGTATGTAGCAGAAACACAAAATCCAGGTGTATTACTCTGTGGGGGCATCGCCCCCACAGAGTAACACAATACATGTCTTTGTTTGGTGGTGGTGTTCTTGCCAGTGGGTGAGGTTCCACCTTGAGTAACCAGGTCTATATCTATGAGGAAGCAACTGTCTGTATCCTGCTCAGAGGGAATCCAGTCGTTAGGCAGGTGGGGCTCCAATAATTTCAGATCTTACACAGGAATGTGGTGGAATTCTCACCGCTTAGATAGGATCAGTTGCTTATGGAGAGCTTACAAAATTTGCACTTTGTAATGGATATGTTTTAAGATGTAGTGAAGTACAATGCTTTAGCAAAAAAAGACTTGAATAAAATTAGTGACTTTAAGAAACTAAAATCAAACTGAATCAAATGCTGTGGCGCCCCCTTCAGCTGATCACTGTAACTTTGAAAGTGTCTCGAAATTTTAAAAAGCAGGCTAGGCGTTAAAAGGGAAGCATATTTACTGTCAACCTACCTGCCCTTGTTGAAGGTCTCCACAGTGAATATTTTCATCAGTTTGTTCTGGATGATGCGAGGGCAGCCTTCCTCCTGCCCGACTGTAAATATTAAAATAATTTACAGTTAAGTCTGTGCCCAAATAGCAATAATGAGACAGAACACGACTTTTTGATGCGCGTTTGATGATGGCAAACAACTGCACTCACACTTGCGGGTGATGCTCTTCTGCCCTGCCAGTTTGAGAAGAAGTGAAAGGTAATAGGCGCAGCGTGCCCTTTTCTCTCTGGCCTCCTCTTCACTCGGCAGAGTCTCTAGCTGTTTCACTACACACAAACACCTGGAAAAAGAAGAAAATGTAAACAAGAATAAGGATGCCTGAAGGTATTAAGTATAGCTTGATAAAAAAAGGTTTCAGAAAGTGGATATGTGAATCATACCCTCCATCATCTTTCATCTTCTGCAGCTCTTCAGGGGTGAGCGCAGCCATCTTGGAACCAGCCTCCTGCAAAGCCCCATACTCCACTGGATCCAGGACTGTGGACACTGATAAGGACACAGACCCAAACAAACATACAGGGCCATAGCTTTGAAGACATGTATAACCATGACTTTATAATCTGTTCCACCCTCTACAATTGCCTCGCTGTCAACGCCTGCAAACACACATGTGCGGCAAAAGATACGATCGTCAAAGAGGTAGATGTTCTCAGGCCTGTCTGCGTCCGCGTGGCAGGGAGGCAGGTGGAGAGCTACGTCGCCCTGGGACTCTGTCTCGGCAACTTCCTGTTGCAGGGCTGAGGAGAGCAAAGAAAAACAGATGGCGACATGATGAGAAACAGATGCAGAAGAAAGAACAGAAGGCAGAGTGCATGTGTAAAGAAAGGGGACGCATGAGGAAGAAACAGGAGAGGAATAAAAAAATAAAGAGTTTAACACATTTAAGGGATAGGTGTTGCAGTAGAATGGATGACATTGCCGTTCAGAGGGAGTCAGGAGGGGCCAATGGCTATATCTGAAATGTTAAAAGTTGGCCTTTTCCTTCTTTCCTTCATGATCTTTCTTAGACTTCTACAGGATGGTCAAGGTATATTAATGAAACATGTTTGACTATTGAAACTGCACCCCATCATTAAGATATTGTGACATTGTATTACCTTCCAGCCCCTTCTGCTCAATCACACTGTTGGCAGCCTTCGCCACAGCTTGGTGCAGGGTCTCACTGCCCACCTGATTCAGTCTGCGAGACACCAGCGCTCTCTTCTGCTTGTTGGTACCAAATGCCTCAATCAGAGAGTCCACCTACGGAGGAAAAGCCCAGTACAGTTTAAACTACGATTAAAAACATCACCCTGCAAAGTCCTACATAGCATGGCATAGCAGCATTTCCAATGGTTGTATGTGTGAAGAACAACATACTAATAAGCAGGGGTACACAGTTCTAAACAGCAAAAGTGACACCGAAGAGCGGTGGATATAACTGAACACAGGATAACTCATGGTACCTTCTCTCTGTAGGTCTGACTAGCATCCTGGGATTTTTCAGTCTCTGTCATCTCCCCTGGTAAAAATAAATAAAAAGATCACAAAGTCATACAGCTGCACTGACAAAGTCTAACTGGCATTCAAAAGAAAAAAAAGTAATATTAAGCAAGGTTTTTTTTTTGGATGATGGCCAGTAACTTTACTTGCATTCAAGGATCAAAGATATTGACTCCTTGAACACAGCCTCTAAGCAATGCTGTTCTGCTGTGTATTGTAATTGATGGGTGCTCGAGTTATGTTTACCTGGTATAACAGGCTGCATGTTGAAGAGCTGAGCGCTGTGCACCTCCATTTGCATGGTCTGTTTGTTCAACACTCCTACATAATACCTAAGGACAACAAACATTATTATTCTTAACCCACCTCAGTGGCTGTGGCCCTGTCACAACCTCTCACAAAAGACACATTTAGCAGACGCTGTGTTCCTATAATATGCACAATGCACCCACTTGCAAAGATTGTTGCATTTCAAGGATCCAACTCCAAAATTACTCGCAACATAGGATAATCTGTCTGATTCAGCAACCTAGAGAGACAGAAAAAAATAACTAGCACCCAAAACATTCATGACAACGTTAAAATTACATTATAATAGATCATAATAATGAGCCCCACTGGTGCATGGTGTGGTCCAAACACAATAATGCTGGACATCAAGACAGTCTCACACTTTCTCACCAACATGCGTCTGCTCTTTTTTCTGGGGTTCTTTTCATCTGTGTTCTTGTAGAAGGTGAAATCCAACTTGTCTGCATTTTTTACGCTGCCGTTTGAAAACTGGACTGTAAGGTTGAGAGAAATCAGGAGGAACTAGTCAATAAGAGCGACCTCTACCATCATTAAGTACATCGTTGATCGTACATCATTAGATCATTCGTTCATATGAAACTTGAATGATCCCTGTAGGGAAATTGGGTTTCTGCAGCAAGAAAGAGTATGCAGTGCGACTGTATCTTTGCCATACTAAAACATGACTACTGTTGTCTTGGAATAATTACGGCTATGTCGATTATGGACAGATTTATAGAAACTGTTTATAAATATACAAACTGATTGTATATTGCCGGGTGTCCAAATGTGCAGCATTACCTATCTCATAACAAGGTGAAAGGGGCATTTCTCAGCATGCTGAGAAATGCCCCTTGGGTAGTGCACTACCCAAGGTAAATCTACTCGATGTTTGAAAGCTGCTGTCAAGTTAATTTACAGAGGAAACAAGTCTGCTCAAGATCACAAATTTATTAAGTTACAGCCATTACCAGAGTTTTAATGTCAAGCACTCGCGTATACACGATTAATAAAACGTCTGCAAAGACTTCTGTTGTTGGTGCTATAAAAGGTAACAATGCAAACCCGTTGTCTAAATAGCCCTCATTATAGATTTTCTTGCTGAGTTAATCTCTGTGGAGTGACATTAAACTGCTAATCGTAATGGGGTCCCCAAAATCCCGGACCCCATTCTGGGTAGCACTAGCTAGCCCAGCAACAGCACCCACGTGTGCAGTATTCACGGGTGTTTAATGTGAAGGCGCATGTGCACCAGCCATCGTTTATTGTCGTTGCATCAATACTGTCGCTCTTATAATGAACTCCACAAACAGCAAATGTGAGATAGTTACCAATAACCGCTTTATCCTCCTCTTTCTCTTCTTCACAACACACCAATGTACAGGAGGCAGCCATGGTTGTTGTCAGGAGGCGTACCCAATTAGAAAGTTTAGTTACAGACAAAGCGAGAGACTTCACTCCTCCTCCAAAAACGAAGACGGAAGTACCGTCTTTGTTTAAAGACCGCCGCCTCTTGAAGCTTATCACACATGAAAGGATACTAGATCGAATTCTATTTCAATGATTTCACCTTTGTTCCAATTTTTATCTATAAGAAGCTTGTTTGATTAAGCCATATAGCTAATGACAGCATTTTGAGAATTTGTGTTTTCACGCATGCGTAGTATGATGACTGAGAAAGACACAACTGCAGCCAAATGATACCACAAATCAGAAATTAATACTCATGAGTAGATGTTTACCTATCTATGTTTACCTATGCTAGTACGTTTTGGACAGATGGACAATGTTCTAGTGTTACACCCCATTTTCTGAGAGTGGTGTTTTTGTTTTGTTTGTTTTTTTCAAACCACTTGAATGGAGGTAAAATCTTGAAACTGATTAGTCTTTGGATGCACTGTGTGACCGCAGCGACACCTTGAGGTGGCGCAAAAAACCCCGGCTACTCTCGTTGAGCGAGGTCATGGAGTTTAGCGCCACCTTGTGAGTCTGGTTGTAAAACACCGTCTGAGTAGGGAATTTCTTAAGATAATATCACATACCTATTCATACCGACGAGGTGGAAATAGTTGGCTAATATGTCTCTTTTATTGATTCACAGTCAGCATCTGTTTTGAAAACGACTCGGGCTCGGATTACGTTACTGGCTGTCGGGTGAAACGGACAGATGTGTGTAGCTGGCAGCTGCTCCAGCCCGTGGATGTGCTAAGCTCCAGCCAGACAACCATCGTGGGTGCACAGCAGTCCCCGCCCCTGCCCAGACCATGCATTTTAAGTACACTGGATAGAGGACTGCGGTGGACACGGAACAGAGCTGGATAAACTTTAGGTTTGATCAAAAGAAGTAACTTCGAGGTACACAGACGTTAGTCCTGGTGGCCGCATGTGACTGTTGGTTAGAAGTGATAACTCAACGAGCTAACAGGCTAGCTTGCTAATCACTAGCCAGCTAGCTTTGTTAGTTGATGGTCAGGGGCCCTGTTCTGCTCGCCCTGCACTTCTTGTTACCTTCACCTGTTTCGGACAATTCAAGGTAATACTGGCATACTGACTTCATCCCAACCAACTCTTAACATAATAAGAGTCTGACGTTTGTCCTCTGTGCTAGTGTAAAATACCAACTGAATTCACGTTTGCTGCTCCGCAGTTCGGACTGCCGCCGGTGTCCGGGGAGCAAATTAGTAAGCATCCAACGTAACGTTATTTCAGCGCGGCTTACATTTGGGGACTATGGTAAATTATCAACAACTGTAACATGAGCTGTGATTTTTTTTTATTTGCAATATGAGTTAAACAATTCGGTCGTCTATATAGCAAGCTTGTTCCCAAAAGTTCATTCATTTTGATTTTTTAGACACAGACTGTATAGGAATAATATTGTCGTATTGCACATTGATCAAACGAAACTACCGCACACGTCATCAGCCATGTGAAGATCGTTTTCCTCCACAGTAACGTTGCCAATTTAGTTACTGGCCCATTCCACTGTTTTTTGTGCCGACATCCCATTACATCTGCCTTTCATTAAATGTTTCCCTACCACCTTCATCGCCTCTCTCCATCCTCTTTTTTGTCCCCTTCCCTCCCTTTGTCTGCCTGGTCCTCCCTCTAGGAACATGGATTTCCCAGGTCACTTTGAGCAGATCTTTCAGCAGCTGAACTATCAGCGTGTCCACGGCCAGCTGTGTGACTGTGTCATCGTGGTGGGCAGCCGACACTTCAAGGCTCACCGCTCAGTGCTGGCAGCCTGCAGCACCCACTTCAGAGCTCTGTTCACTGTTGCTGAGGGAGATGCTAGCATGAACATGATCCAGCTGGACAGTGAGGTTAGAATGACAACAATAACAATAATATTTATGATGGCAAGAAAGAAGGTTTGGTTTACTCCAATGACACTGATAATGATCATCGTGATGATAATGGTCATGGTGAGCAAGGGAGGTTGAAAGGGTGGTGGTGATCGTAATGATTATGATGATGTAAATTCAGTGAAAACTAACAGGGATGTGTAACTGTAACAGATAAGGACCGTTTTTGCACTTCCAGGTGGTGACAGCTGAGGCTTTTGCTGCCCTAGTGGACATGATGTACACCTCAACGCTGATGCTGGGGGAGAGCAATGTAATGGATATCCTCCTTGCAGCATCACACCTGCACCTCAACAATGTAGTCAAGGCCTGCAAACACTACCTGACCACTCGCACCCTGCCCATGTCCCCCTCATCCGACAGACCCACCCATCGCCACCCTCAACAGGACCAGCCGAGACATAGGCAGCAGCAACAGCAGCAACAAGTAGCAGAGTTGGCAGTGAATCCAAATCTAGCAGCTAATGCCAACCTAGCAGCTAATGCTGCTACGTCCAGGTTGCAGCGCTCCTTCCTGCTGCAGCAGCTGGGGCTGAGCTTGGTGAGCTCTGCCCTTGGGGGAATGGAGGAGGACGGGGTGGGCAGTGTGGTCGGCAGTGGAGTGGTTGAGCAGAGAGCCTCCTTTCCTATCAGGCGCTTCCACAAGCGCAAGCCCTCTCATGCCCTGGGTCTATCAGATGACAGACCAAGGCAAAGGCCGCGCCCCTCTGCACCTCCACGGGGTTTGCTCGGAGAGGAAGGGGTGAACGGTGAGCGGGATGAAGGAGCGCTACTCTCCCCGGACTCCCATAAGATGGGGGATGAATCAAAATTGGATGCAGCAATTGCTGGTCTAGTAGGGGTGTCACAAGATGATCCTCAAATGCCTAGCCAGTCAGACAGTGGACACTGTGAGGGGGAGGACTCAGGGAGGATGCAGGGTGGAGTGGGGAAGGAGGAATACATGGAAGATGGGGATCACCAGGACAACAGAGCAGGGGCAAAGATCAAGTCTGGGACAGAGGAGGAGGAGGAGGTGGAAGCTCAGGAACAGAAGGTAAAGTTGAGGCTTGATCTACTTATTGTGGCAAAATAACTAAACTAACTTAATTATTGACTGAATAATGCAAATCATTTAACACACTTCCACAGTCAAATCTCACTGCTCAAACTTAACTGCATTCTGTGCATGCTCCCGTACCACTCCTTGACCTGGTTTTGAATATCTGCTGTACATTTCCTTTGTAACTGGGCCTGAGATGAAAGTCATTTGCTTTACACAGGTGGTGGTGAAACGAGAGCCGCTGAGCTCCCCTGAGCCAGCAGATGAAACCAGCGACGTGACATCGCAGGCAGAAGGCAGCGACCCAGCTGAACCCGGCGGCCAGGAGGAGGAGGAGAAGGTGGAGCTAAGCCCAGAGAGCAGCGACCGCAGCTTTACCTCTGACCCCCAGCCCAGTTCTGACACTCTGCTCCAGCCCAGCTCCCAGCTCCTTCTCAAGACCAGTATGGCTGGAGGGGCTGGGGCTGGGGGAGGTGGAGGAAGTTTTGCGTGTGGCAATGGACTGAATGGCAAATCTGGTTTCAGTATTTCTAGTTTCCTCAGCCCTAAGGGTTTCAGAGGTGGCGAGGCAGGGTTGGTCGCTGGGGACGATGACCTCCCAAACACAACAACTGGTGATGCTGTAGCACATCACTTCCTGCTTGGACAGGAAGCTGGTGGGACATCTGGCTCTGCCTCTTCCTCTCTGCTACAGCCAGGTTCACTCAATGGTGAGAATCATAGCAGTTTTGGGGATAGCCTCCAGGCTGATTCTCTTTTCCTTCGCCCCCTGCATAACGGCTTGGGAAGCCCCAGAGGAAGTGGAGTAAGTGGTGGAGGGGGAGGGGTAGACCCCTTTGGTTTGGACTACCAGCGCTCAAGTCTGGGGCTGCATTCCCTGGCGCGAGCCACAAGAGGGGCTGCAGGAGCTGCTGCTGCTTCTCTGGGCTACCCAGGCTACCGACGCATAGCTCCCAAAATGGCCAATGGCATGGGAGGAGAAGGAGAAGTGGGTGCTGTTCTCCAGGACGCGGCCTCCTCCTCCTCCAGTCTGGGAGGTCCCCTGCTTCTCAATGAGAGCGGTGGTTACGAGATGAACAGCGGCAGGCCCACTTCCCTCCCCCCTCAGCTGACACGAGCTTCGGCAGATGTGCTGTCCAAGTGCAAGAAGGCTCTGTCAGAGCACAATGTCTTGGTAGTCGAGGGAGCCCGAAAATATGCCTGCAAAATCTGTTGCAAAACCTTCCTCACCCTGACTGATTGCAAGAAGCACATCCGGGTCCACACAGGGGAGAAACCCTACGCCTGCCTCAAGTGTGGAAAGCGCTTCAGCCAGTCCTCCCATCTATACAAGCATTCCAAGACCACCTGCCTGCGCTGGCAGAACAGCAACACGCCCAACGCCCTGCTATAGAACTGAGACAACTGCATTGAAAGACCACCTACTCACCGGATTCCTAAAAGAAATAATGGTATGGAATTAATCAGGCAAGCTCTCAGTCACAGTGGTGCCTACCCTGCCTGTTGCCTGTCATTCATGTGCTGTTATCTACTCCCAACATGCACACACATATACCAGGAACTATCCAGCAGCTATCATTAGTTCCCTTGATGTATATTTGGAAACCCAGCCACCCCAAGAACTTAGCCATTATTGCTCCTCTGCTGCCTCTGGACCTTGAATCCTGCAAACGTCTGGGCTCTCCTTTTGGGTGCTGTAAATCCCGGTTGTTGGTATCCTTGATCCAGACATGGATGCTAGGTATATTGCTTCTAATAGGAAGTATAAATCCAGTAACTATAAGCGTCTAAACTTGTGTAAGAACTGTTGTTAGATTTGTGCACTCTTATCGTTTTTGTGTACTATAGAGAGAGAAAGAGTCAGACTCTGTCTTGTGAGATTGTTGCTAACTCCTTCACTTACGTGAGTGTGGAAACTGAAAGGTGTTTATGAGGAGGAGTTGGGCCATTCTTCTTTTCCTACTAAATCAAATCAAATTCACATGAGATGTTTGACATTTCAAGTTGCCTTTTAGTACAAGCACCTTTTTAATTAACATTATCAGTAGTCTTTAGTTGAGACAAGTGACCTAATATCTCCCAGCTGGCTTTCTTCACTTGTGGAATCAGTGATTCAGAGCTCTTGTGCGCAAAAAATCCAATTTGCACTGACAGGGTGTTCACACTTTAAATGACTTGGCTAATGGGTCTCTCTGTTGTGGCCCACCGTGGATGGTGTGAGGAGCTCAGATTGCATTTATGCAGTAGTCTGCAGCTGCAAAGACTTGAACAGGCAAATCAAGTTTTTGCTGCTGGAATTGTCTGTCACAACATTACATCATTTGAATATGTTAGCATAGCTAGCTTGCAAGCACTTAATTGGTAACACTGAGTGAAAATATACAGAAAACACTCTAATAATGTTAAGTAATAATTTCTTTCGAGCTTCCCATCGAACTCAGTGTTGTTTTGAATGGCTGTAATCAACTTCTCACCCATTTTGCACTTGCCTAGTGGAAGTCTTCATGTAATATAGATTCATGCAGTGAAGTCACATCAGTAGAGAAACATGGAAGCATGGAAATGAGAGCATCCAATTCCCCCGTCCCATTTTGGCCTTTAAACACTACCCCTTTATTCTGAGTGACACCCAGGAGATATGCTGTGCTGGAAATAAACTATAAAAAGAATATTACTGTGTTCCAGCCTTTACACACACAGACAGAGAAACATGCATTTTCTTAGTAGTATGTTTGTATCAGAACCCCATGGATGAACCCCATGGATTAAAAAAAAAACAAAGTAATAACAAGGATCAGCCAAGCATAATTTAAATGAATGGCAAAATTGGTAAAAGTATGCTTTTATCTGAGATGTTTCTCAACTTTGCATAATTTATTTATTATTTTATTTAATTTTATTTGTTTTACATGTTTTCACCATGGTTTAATCATGTTTTCTTATTTATACTGGTGTTAGTTGTGAAACAGTCCAGTGAAATTTGTACATTCCTAATTGTTCTCAAACAAAATGAGGCACACTAATTAGTGAAGTTAGATCATTTAAAGCTGTATAATTACAGTTATGGGAAGCTGGCTTCTCCTCTGCCACACCCGCTGTAGAT
>OMKZ01033564.1:2380-16519 GCA_900302535.1 Neoniphon sammara | reverse complement strand
AGTAATTATCTATACAAGTATAGATTAAGGAATATCACTTGCTGAAAATATTTTGAAGCAGTGGGGTCCTGGGACCATCAGGGGTCCTTATATAGGGGTCCTGTCTTTTCATATCAGGGTCATTAAGGCACTTCAAATGGGGGTTTGTAGCATAATGAAAGTCAACTTGGGGGTCCAGAATATGAAAAAGCTTGAAAATTATTAAAAACATTGTGAATAACAGTATGTAGTTATAGAAGAGCAGTGCATTGCTCTGTGTCATACAGAGATATACTGGTCTGACGGGCCTACGGTTACAGCCAGTAATCCCCCCCCCCCCCTTTGCAGTACTTCTGAAATATCATGTAAGACAAGCTTCAAGGATAATAATAAACAATAATGGATTGGATTTATAAAGCACATTTCAAGGCCCCATTAGTGGTGTGTATTATTGGGTCTCTATGTGTTGTCATGGCTAATTCTGTTTACACAGTTGTCGGAGTGCAGATTGACAAAGAACATCGCTGTAACCCAGTTCTCCCACAGTAAGCTGTAAGTGAATACACACACATATGCGCAGCTCCGATGATGGAGATACACATAATCTGAGACCTCACCTTGGAGAACCAACTGTCAAGTCTGATTGTAGGAAAGTATTTGGGGGGATAATTTCCTGAAATCAAATGGATTTATGTAATCATTATGGATCTGCAGCAGGAGTGTATACATAAGAGGTGTAATGAGTTTTGCATGTCTGTATTAAGGCGCTCTCATTCTCAGAGGTCTAAATGGGAAATGCAGCCCATCTGCTGAACAGGGCAGCAGGGATGGAGATGATTGCATCACAGGATCATCCATTAGTGCTGTCATCTGGAATTCACCGTGGGACCACAGTGCAGCGAGCGGCTCAGTCTGGAGCAGTTCATTTAGCGGCACACAGCGAGCGCAGCAGCAGCAGTCTATCAACAGGTCAAACGTGCGTTGTGCTGGCAGCGCTGTCCGAGCAGCACGGCCCTCATTTCTGATAGAAACAGCCGTCACATTATGATAGGAACAGCAGGTCTCAATATGGGTGCAAATATAAGTCATTTTACATTGCATTTGATTGTTTCTGCAGTGCGTGGATAGTACCAGAATTTTTAATCACACTGACATATTGTGAATACATTCCTTTAATCAAGACATGGAAAAAGGCTTTTTTCACAAGTGACCACAACATAATAAGAGATAACATACAGTATAATAACATTGCTATCAAAAAAATTATGTCAAGGCTTTGTTATGTTGTGCTGTTGAATTCAATGCATCATTGAAATTTCAATATATAAAATTAAAAAAAGAACTATTTGTTCACCTAGCAGACCAGTATGACAGGTGCATAGGGTATTTACCATGTAGGTAGATCAAAAATCAGATTAATCCTGCACAGTCTTTGCTTGCACAGGGACTTTTACTGCAATGTTTCAGTCAATCAGTAAGATCTTCATCGGGCTGTTTTGAAATTAAAATTATTGTTATATGAAATTAAAATGTCATCCATTTGTGCAAAACATTACATTAAAACACTGCTTATGACATGAAAATTGTTTATGCAGCAGTCAGAGGTGTGCGTTATGTATCACTCTATACTGGATTGTAACACAGCCCACATATACTTATTGGCAAAGAGATACATTTAAGTCAATAAATTCCTTACTGTCTTTCTAGTCAGTGAATTTCATGCTTTTGTCAGCTAATTACCAGTAAGCTGCTTGGCCTATTAATGAGGCTCTAGTGGCTGTTGACTTGAATAACAACATGCTAGTTACTGTGTGGAGAAAAGAACAAAGACCTTCTCCTCGTTACTGGTGGTGCCTGATGGTTCTCAGCTCTTTCTTTTTTTTTTTCTTTTTCTTTTTTTTTTCTGAAGACAGCTCCTAATATCATCTCGTAATCTGCCATCCTTTCCTCCAGTTGCCCCCGCCACCACTCGCTTTCATGTCTGACTGTCGTTCAAAGCCTAATCATTAATGTGATTTATTTCTCTCTGTGTATTATTTTGTTCCTCTAATTTGTTTGGGTTTTTCAGCACGGGTGTAAATCAGAATCAAAGACATTGCCACTGCTTTTCCCTGTCACCTCTGTTAATGGTCTGCCTACTGGAGGTTTGCACTGAGAAGAAGCAGACCTGCTGTCTAACTAAATCACCTCTCCATCCTCTACCCTCATCATAAACACAAAGAGCCCATTGGCTACCGGCACAAACACCTTTTCTGACCAACACATAGCTATAAATCAGTCGCTGATATTGCCAGCACGGTGCAATTAAAAACTATTTCAGGGCCAAAAAAAAGTTAAACTTGTGGATAGTGGAAAACAAAATACAATCATTAATCTTCATTAAGTTGGTGAAGGTTTTGATACCAAAGATATAGCTTGACACTTTTACCAACAATATAGTTTGACACTTTTTTATGACATAAATGGGAACAGAATCTCAGGAACACATGTATCCCAGAGATGATGAGACTGACTGAAACAATAGAGAGGGAGTGATTGTCATCTGTCCATCATGTGAGGAAGGCGAGCAGCTCCTCAGACGGCATGATGTGTAATGTGATTGGACAGTGCTGTGACAGCGAGCTGTGACCTTCAGCTGCCTGCCTACTCCAACCCCACCTTCCAGGGTTCTGGGAGGGATGTCAATGCTACTGATCAATGGGGGCATTGACACTCATCATGTCAAATCCACTCCATGTCCATTTCCCGTCTCTTTTGTCACCGGGCCTGCGCTTCCTTCCGCTAGTCAATCACTCAAAGCGATGAACTGAGCGGTTCACGCGTCAGAGAAAGAAGTGGTGATGTTGCATAAATTCAGCTTCATTTTTGGCTCGCGTGTGTGTGTAGCCTTCATTTTTGAGGCTGCTGTTTTTCATCATCTCAAAGCGATCCATTCCTCTTAACACGTGCGCGGGCCGTACACACCGACAGGCGCGCACGCAGCACAAACACAGCCAGGCGAGAGTTATTCATGGAGGCACATAGCCACGGCAGCCTAAATGAGAATTTCACCAAACAAACACAATCAGGCCCCTATTAGATTTCTCTTTCATGATGTTGAAAGGAAATGCAAACGAGATTAGATAACACAAAGGCCACAAGGCTCATTTCTCTTCTCCGTCTGGAGATGGCTAAATGCTCTAATTCCCCTCTCCACTCAGCTCCTCAGGCCAAGTCCCCCTTTTGTTGAACCCAAACCAACTGCATTAATGTGTAAACGGGAGAAAATCGCCTCTCAGTGGAAAGTTTTTTTTTTTTCTAGCGCATTATTTTTTTTTAACTCTCCCCAACTGCGGCACCCCCCAACCCACTTAGTGGTGTTTCTCTTAGACTCTCTGAATTAACTTACATCAATGCAGGCCACTCAAGCCTTAAGTGGGCATGGCATTGTTTTGAACCACACAAGTATGGAGAGATCTGTCTGTCTGCCAGTGGTTTTGATTCACAGTGCAGCCTTGGCAGTTAGAACAATCTGAGGCATCTGAACAGGATCTAATGGCTAAGTTTGGACCGAGAACAGGGAGGAAGAGAAAAAGGGTGCTCGACTGAGTGCCTGAGCGTCACAGCTGCTAGCCGGTTCACAAGCGCAGCGATAAATGGCAGCTACATAACTTCCCTTAATCAGATTGGAGCAATCAGCCTGAAAAAGTTTCCCATATGTCGTCGTCGCTGAGAGAGGGGGGCGGGGCGGAGGGGAAGCGAAAGCGAGAGGCGAGAGGAGCGGGCCAATTTAGGGAAAGAGTGAGAGGCTGATAAGGCAGTAAGACAGAGGGCGAGAGAAGAATAAGAAGAGAGAGAGAGAGAGAGAGAGAGAGAGAGAGAGACATAGAGCCAGAGTTTGGAAAACAAGCAGAAAAAGAGGGAAAGAGAAGCTCCAAGGGTTACAGCCAGGACACAGGCCACCATGAGGTTAGTGTGTCTGGCTACAATTAGCCAGTCACAGGAGAGATGGTGATGATGCTTCGGGGAGCTATTGGTCTTCAGTCATTAGTGATTATTCAGTCAGAAATTACTGACTCTGAAGGCAACGTGTGGCTCTGTCTGATACTAACACATGTTTCCTTCCTACACCAGTGGCCATTCAAAGAGATCCAAATCTGAAAATACATCATACAGGAAGTGTTTGGGCTCAAATGCCTTTGTGGTTTTGATTTCCTCCCTGTTAAGTTGTGTGGAAGATAATAAATGGGATTGCAATACTGATAGACCAAAATGAAGCATGACATCACTGACGCTTTCGAACTGCCAAGCATATATACAAGATTGAACTTTGCGGGCGTCACTTGCCCCAGTCCTGCCTCAGTTTGCCAAACACCATGCTGAGAGCGGGTACCGACGTTCAAAAGCGAGGCTGCAGTTTTCCTTAATGTGAGTTTGTTTAAGAAATCTTATTAACTCTGAGCTCTTTACGAGACGTGGTTACGATTGTTTAATTAAATAAGCATTAGGGGTGTTTTTTTTCAAACTCGTAAAGAAGTTATTCCATTTCCTCCGCTTTCCATAATCCCTGAAAATTGTGTGATAATTAAAACCCTGTAAGTGTTTCATAACATAGAGCACAGTTCACGCCCGACTCTCACTCCTCACTCACACAAACACTTACAGTTTGACAAACACCTACGTTTTATGGAGAATCAAGTCTGGCCACAGAGCTTGCAGATCCGCAGAGGCTTCATTTTGAAGATGGATCCTGAGAGCGATGCACTGATGTGACCAAAGCGAACTTTTCTCTGTGTCTGAAACTTAACCAAGTTCAAAAAGACATGAGTAAACACAGGAGGGAAGACACACACTCACAGCTTGAGCTTGAGATATACTTGCCACACATGAGGCTTTCATGAATCTTTATAGATATTATGGCATTCTATGACAAAGAAATAAACACAGTACTGTGAAACTTTCATATAAATACACTTCCACTCTGTGCTGAGTTTTGGCAGTCCCCTCAGTGAGCTGCTGAGCATTTGTTTGTTATTGCAGCTGATGTGTAACGTGGTGAACAAACACAACATCTGCAACTTGGCACAACATGCTAGATACCTTCAAAGACTCAATCATGCGGTAACCTGGGATTATGCACATGCACACAGACACACGCACAAGCACACAGATGCACACACACACAAATGGGCACACAAGCACGCTTATTTGCAAGTTGCGGCAAATAACTGGCTGAGTTGAATGTGAGTTGAAACTGATGATCCTAATATCAGTATAACGGTAACAATCCGTAATCATCATGTGGTCTGCTGGCTCAGTATTTTGGCCCACAGCAAACTTCACCTCCACTCAGTGTCTGAAGGCCTGAGCTGCAAAGTCGGAGATCCAGATGTGGTCACAGCTACAGCATCACCCATGTAAGGCTCCCACACCCAAATTATATTCTGCACTTACAGCTTTGCACATGTGAGCACACACACACACACACACACACAGACACACACACAGATATACAAACACATATGCACATGCTGTTTATGCGCACACATGCTGAAGAGAAGGCATGAGGACACACATTCCCACACTCCTATATAAACACACATATACACACAAACATAGACAGACACACTCACAAGCACTCACAAATAAAAACAAGAAATCAATGTAACCTGTAATTTTTACAGGGCTGATTTGAGTGTGTGTGACAGGCCAAATCCAATAGCTGCAGCAGGGCTGACAGGCCTGACATGAGTCTTGCCTTGCTGGCCCCTCAATTATGCATGGCCCAATGTTTCCCCGGATCTTAATTGAATCACACTGTCTCAAACTTGTTATTTCTAATTTGTTGCATTTGATTTCTGACATCAGCGCCGCGGTGTCATGAATTATGCAAACAGGAGGACCCTTAATTGTGAGTGTTATTAAAACAAAACTAATTGCAGATGATTAAAATGTGACTGGGAAGCAGGATGTTGGGGGCTTCACCCTGACATGGTTTTGCTACTACTGCCAAATAATGATTAGGTCTCATGGCTGTCTAGGCTGTTGTTGTTTTGTGGTTATGGCCGTAACCTTGGGTGGAACATGTCGCATAGTTTAATGGTGGGACATGATGTAGTCTGGTGGTGGACTGCATGCTGTGCAGAGGGCTCTGTGGTGATATAATGCCCAATGATGACACACACTACTCACACTCATCCAACAACACACATGCACATGTGGGGGAAAGTGGGAGCGGTTGCAATTGCACACATGTCTGTGCAATGCAGTTAAGAAGAATTGGTAAAATTCATCGCCTCAGCTGAATCATAGAACTTGTCTCGCTTTTATTGATCGTCGCAAATGCATTTTGATCAGTTCTTCTTCCAGAGATTGTTTGACTCTCCCCCAAATACATTGAAAATTACATTCAATATTGCTCTCTTTGAGGTTGATCGTATGCAGACAGATTATGAGAACATCTTGGAATTCATTCTGTTTAAGGATGCTGACAGACAAAAGTAATAAAGCATTTTGATTAGATACTTGAAACTGCAATGAACAGAGCCACATAAAAGTAAAAAATCCAATAGACAAAGTGGCCACATATGCCCCTGCAAAGTCCCTATATCATTACCAGACAAAAATAGGACTTACAGAAAATTTAAAAATGGCACGATACCTTTTCTTGGGTGATTAATAGCCTTTCTGGGCCTTACTGTATAATTGTCTCACTCTTTTAGCTCCAATTTATGCAACTATGAACAGTTTAGCAAAACATGATTACAAAATACAAAACTGTGTAAAATAATTGTGCAATTATTCCAATAAAGTCAAAAACATGCATATGTAAGGTTGTAAGCTGTAAAATGAACCCTCCTGCACTACTCATAAGAGATTTAACAATTGAATTGTGCCTGCAGGGCAATAGCTCAGCACCTGACTGTAAGGTAGGGATCCTCACGGCTGTGCTCCATACGGGACGTTGGAGATGTCTGGAAGTCATTTCCACATGTGAGGGGGTGGGAAGGAGGGTACGCTTTAGTTTCATGAATGTTCAATCAATTCAATAGGACAGCTTAACTTTCTCTTTCCCTCTCAGAGCACATTTATAGGCCCACAGGCATTCGCAGGCTGCATTCAAAGGCTGTGTGTGCCTCATACAAAAGCAGGGTAATTTCACCTTTGGGGGGCAACAGCTGAAATCCATAGTAAAAATGGAAACAAAGCTAGTCAAAGGGTGTTTTTGCTGCTAGCTGAAACAGAGGTTGATCAAACTTCACATTGTTGGGACTGTAATCAAAGGTTTGATCTATGCGCAAGGGTATTACTTTTCTTTTAACAATATTAGGCTGTTTATATTGTATAAATATAAACATGATCACTTGAGCTCCCTTCAAATTTCTATCGGTTTTCTCACTTGTCAACACAGGACATCATGATCATATTTTGGAATGTTTGTCTCGAATGCAGGCCTGCCTTAAGATAGCCATTCATACCCATGCCCTGCTCAAAATGTCTTCCTTTTTCTTTATAAAACTAAAGGTTCAGCTCTGATAGCTTGCATTAGGAGAGCGCTGGTGTTAGCCACAGTTGAGATGACACAGCAACAGATTCATACTAATGCTATTGAGCATTGAACATTTGGTAAAATGCTCTGCCCCTAGCTAACACAATCATCTATAACCAGGCTAGGTCCAGGAGATGAGGCAGGGAATATATACGTTTCCTTGAACTCCTAAACCCTACCTGTCAGATGCCTGTGTCTCAGCCAAGACCTAAAAAGCTGTAGTCTCATTATGTATGCATGCTAAGCAGTGGGTGACGTGACCTGCCAATTCAAAAAGTCTATCTTAGCATAAAAGTCTATGTCAATAAGGTGCCTGGCTGGTTTGGCTCTGTCTATATGATAAAGTAGCTTAGTATATTTTGCCCATGTCTCCAGGATGGCTGCAGAGCCTTGTCTGTGGAGATGACAATTAGAGTCACTTTCCACCCAGGTTAGGCCAGACAGGCCCTGTCAGCCACAGGGAGAAGAGAATGGAGGGAGACAGAGAGTAATCTGTGTACCACTCTGATTCTGCTTCACCTCATGATCCTTGCACTGACCACCAAGGGGAGGGGAGGAGAAGGAGGAGGAGAGGAGGGAAGAGGAGAGGAAAGTAGAGAAAATAGAGGCAAATATACCTCTGCAGTTATACACCTCTATTTCTAGTTTTAAAATAGGAATGAGCTGTCAGTGAGTCATTCTTGTTTTTTTCACTTACCGTGCTTCTCATATTGGCTTTCATGGACTCTCAATGCTCTCCAACCAATAAAAGTGCCAAAGGAATCATCTCTGAGATTGTAAAGACACATAATATATGATACGATAGGAAATGATCTGGCTGAGTGTGTATGAAGCGCTCTAAGCTCACTATGAAGCACACTGTGTAAATTAAACATACGAGTATAAGAGGTTCACTATGTTTTATAGCCCCGCAGTCCAGCCAAGCAGCCATTACAGTTGATGTGCAAGAGACGTGGCGATGATCTCAGATCAGCTTTCGAATCTGACTCACATTCAGCCCCAATGTCTTCTTAACAAATTTAAAGTAGAGCAGGCTGTCAAACGTTTTGGCACAGCAGTGCAACTGTCAGGTTGGAGTGTGTAGAGATGTGCTGCATGCCTGTGTTGCAACTTTCCTCAGAGAGGATTAATAATTTACACAGGATTACTCTAAAATTCCACCATTAACTGCAAACCTGTGAAACGTTGATTTGTTGAACTGTCATAATAGCACATCACTCAAAATAAACAATCGTCTCCTCACTGAGAGCTGGAAGTGGATGTCTCTTTCTGAGAGAGAGAGACAGAGGAGGAGGGGAGGTTTTCATTGCTTTCTCGTGGTTTCCCATCGAGTGGCTCTCTCCTGGCTATGAGAAAGAGAGAGGGAAAGTGAGAGACAGAGACAGAAAGAGAGAGAGAGAAAGAGAGAGCTGTAATTGCTGTCAGTCTCTCCTGAGCACAGCCTTAAAGGCAGCTGCTGCTTCACAGCTGAGGAGTGAAAGGAGTTTGGGCTGTGTGGCTTCCCCTCCAGGCCTCTGGAGGATTTGGTGAGTTCTCTCCCCCCTTCTTGTTTACCTCTCATTGTCAACACGGCACAGTTTTTAGGGTGCGGGGGAATCAGAGGGCTACGAGCCTATCACACTCAGAAATATAGGCACAGGTAATTGAAAAGATTATCCTCAACATGCCAGCTGTGATTTGGAGGGTTTTCAAGTGGTGAAACTTTCCCTCCAAAATATTGCGCGCAAATATCAAAACACAAAAGGCCTTCCAAGAAACATCAATGCACGGATTCTGACATTTTTGTGTTTACTCCAGATGCCTTGTCAACCACTTTGGCAGAGATATATTCATCCAAGCTCCACTACTGTTCCATAAAGCCGCTACTAACCTGACAGACTGCATCATCATTCTTATGTGCATTTACAATATGCTCCATATACAAGGTCTTAGCTGCCCCAATCCTCTGGCATTTCCAGCATGCAGAGAGCAGTCATGCCGTGAGGTGAACGCATGGAGAGCAGCAAGTCTATTGTTTATCTGAAACTAAAATTGTTTACATAAATAAGACGAACACACGCACGTACACACATACACACACATAAATGCATATATGTATGACTGTGAGCCGATAAAGAGTGCGTTCTCATTCTCTCATACCTGCTGGCTGTCATGTGCTTAATCCCTCCTTATTGGCAAACATTAGAATTCACTTTAAGTGTCGCCCACAGAGGTCAAATCCCCTCTTAGGGTGCAAAGCTGCAGGAAATTGCCTGCATTAGGGAGATGTATTGGTGTGAAAAGATCCCATGACACGACGCTCAGCAGGTCAGCTCACTGCTGTTTGTTCGTCTCTGCGCTGCTCTCTCACTCGCTCTTCCAGAAAGAGAGCAGTAAAAAGAGTAGGTAATTAGTCTTGTTACTTCCAGCTAATATCTATGCATTTGGCACATCTATAGTATCATGTAGGACATTCTCTTGTCTTCAGAAGAATCTGAATTCTTTAATGCATGGATTCAACAAGGTGCTGGAATTGCTCCAGAGGGATTATGGGTAATGCTGACCTGATAGCATCACACAGCTCCTGCAGATTTTTCCCAGATATTCATGTACAAACCCTGTTCCTGTTATACCTCATGCCAAAGGTGGTCTATTGGTTGAGATCTGGATACTGAACTAAAGTCAGCGTCATGATCCTGGTGCTATGAAAGGATGGACCTGCTCAGTTACAATTTAAAGGGCCAAAAAAGGCTCAAATGCTGCTTTATGAGTACTAGGGGGCCTAAAACGATGTGTGTGAAGAAAACATTCCCCACATTATTACACCAACACTACCTTGTACTATTGATACAAACCAGGATGGATCCATGGATTCATGTTGTTTTTGCCAAATTCTCATACTGCCATGCCAACACTTAACAACAGACATCAGGATTCATCAGATCAGACCTGCATTTCCAAACTTCCATTGTCCAGTTTACTGTAGCTTCATCCTTCTGTTATTATTTTCATGCCATTTGCATGTTATCCTCTGTTATTACATGTTACCCATCTTCTGGCTTCAACTAGTCTTGCCATTGTTCTCTGACCTCTCTCACCAACCGAGCATTTCCACACCTTTCTCAGTAAACTCTCGTGCACACAAATCCCCAGAGGTCAGCCATCTCTGAGCAGCTTGAACTGATGCTTCTGGCACCAACAATCAAACCACATTTAAGGTCGCTTAGATCAAGAGGCTTGCCCTTTCTCAAATTTAGTCTGCTTTAAACTTATGCTTTATTTATACGAGAAGCAGGATTGCTCCATGTGTTGTGAAGAGCAAGAACAAGACTAAGAGGCAATAACAGCCCGTGATAACAACCAGGATGCTATGGCATATGCCACAAAGCAAACTAATGTGATGCTGAAATTATGCAGTTAGTGGAGCTGGAAAACAGATGTGTATTAATTGCAAAGTAACAGCAGTTCCTGTTTTCTACCATAATGCAATCTCCCTTTGTGCCACAAAACAATCAGCAAAATCCAGCATAGTGGCACACAATGTAAAATGCAGTTTAACGGCTGCTAGAGACTCCCAGTCTTCTCAGCATTGGTCTTGTTTGTTGATGGTAATTACATCTCTAATTATGTCTCAAAATTAAAGTGCTGATATATTGATATTAAAATGCACCTTTAATTACAATGTGAATATATTTCTGTCACTGTTTGAACAGGACTCTTCTGTAATTTTCAATATTAGCACCAGTATGGAGATAATATGTATAATTCCTGCATTTAGCAATCATTGCTGTAGTGAAACGCACAATGTCATTCTGGATTTTGAGATAGGGAGATGCAAAGAAACATATTGATTCAGCAGAAATTAATATGCTGGACACGTTGATCCCAAACCACTTTTTATTTCAACACACACTCTTTTTAGTTTTCTCAAGGGAACAAGAGAGAAGAAACAATTCCACAAGATTTGGTCTCTTTCTGACAATGAGTTTGCCCTATGTGCTGTGAAGCCCCTTTACAGGTGTGATGCAAAGATGATGCTGTTTGACAGGGCTGCGTAACTCTTCCCTCATTCTGTACGAGGGTGGCTGGCCCTGGTCTGTGTGCTGTTTGCATTTGGCTTTTGATGTCTGCTGGACCATGCATCATTCTGCTAAGCTCAATATTCACCCTGCCATGTGCTGACTTCATTCAAACCCCCCTAAGCAGTTACAATCCCAGCACTGTGAAGTAGAATGGATAGGGATATTTATATGGCAATGCAAAATTAATATAACATGGTTGAAAACAAGCAACAAATATGTCAACTTGTCTTTAAATTTGTAGTTGAATTTACAGTGTGTTTGCTTTGTGAATAATAGTGCAGATGTGGAACAATACTGCTGAGCATCAGTGGTTTTAGAATATATTGTGACAGACAATTCTTCTTTTAATTGTACTGAAAAACATATGGTTTCAATCTGCTTGCAAAAACAAACCCATCAGATGCTGAGCTCTGGTTAATCCAAAATTATTTTCAAAATTGTGAACTTTTCTAAACAGGTCAAAATAAAGTCTTTAACTATGCCTGGGAATTCCACAACCACCACCAACCCTAAAAAATTTTAACCATCCACAGTGAAAAACCTCATACCCTTAGATTTTAATCAACACGTTAGAATTACTTTTGAAAGTTAATGAGTTTTTAAGTAGCCTCTGGGACTCTCTCGTCAATAAACTACAAACTCATTTTATTTTCTCTTTCAAATTCCCATAAAGAGTACTTCCCCAGCAATGCCGCACAGCTTTACTTTGAAATGCCTTCACTTTGATAAGAAATGAGTTAGTGCTTCAGAGAACGGCGCAGCGTTAGCAGGATATGACGGGCTCCTCTCCTTCTGTCTGATACATATTCTAATTGCTGAGTGCTGACCCCTACTTCCATTGATGAGCAGCCGGAGAGATTTTGACCTTGTGGTGTGTGTGAATCGATGGGAAGTTGATAAAGCCAAGTTCATTGCTGCCTAACATAAAACAAAGCTGATTTGTTTACCTAGCTAAGCCCGCGCGTGTCAGTCCCATTACAGAATGATTTATAGACCAGCACCCAATGAAATTGTTTAAAGCAGATTAGGTAGAGCCAACGATCACCACTAATATGACAAGCTGATACACTGTGACAGGTAACCAAGCAAACAAGTTCCTGAAATTCAGATTGAATTAGAATCCTAATAATCCTACAGGGAGCAGCAGATTTAATCAGGAGAGGAGAGGAGGAAGAGGGAAGAGAGGAGGGAAGGAGGCAGAGGGGGGAAAGCAGGAAAAAGAGAAAAGGGGTGAATGAATCATGTCGCTTCTACAGCCAAATGGGGGAAACACCACCTTTTTTTGTGATTTAGTTGTCAGGAGACATCATTCAGTTTCGGCGTGAAAAAGAGAGAGAGTGAAAGAGAGTGAAAGAGAAGGAATGGTGCCTCCATACTGATACATAGCCAACAATTTCAGCAACACTTTGATAAAGGATATTACATATTTTCCGATAGCCTGACAAATTACTCAACAGGAAAAATCTAAGTATATATACATATATCGTGCATCTGAGCGTGTGTTTCTGAAATTAATTCAGTTAAAAATTGTATTATCATATCAAATATCCCAAGAGAAAATATTTGTTTTTAGCATTATACAATATGCATGTGGTGTATTGTGTTACATATGAATGTGGTGCCACAAATAGAAATATTAATGTAATTTAATGTGCAAAGTCTCTACCAAAGGATACAAGGAGCCAATGTCCCTCTCAGAATGATAAAAGACTCCCTTAATGGTATGGATATTGTGTTCCAATAAAATCTTGTTTAAGGTCATAGTACAACTGGAACATCAAGTATTTAAAACTGGAAAAGTAATCAGAGGATGTAGTTTAAACCCTACTAATATCTCTGAGAGTTTCTACATATTCATCATTTGTCTGTTCAGCTTTTTTCCCACAGACGCATTGTCCTGTTTATTTGAAAATAATGAGAACAAAATGAGGAATAATACTTCTTTTCCTGGACACATTAAACTGATTGTATCCAAATTATAGTATTAATGTTTAACTAAGGTGTATTGTTTGGACATTTGAATATGCATGATAATCATTACATTTCAGGGGTAGAAAATCAACATTTTCCAGGCCTTGCTGCGCATGCATTATGCATCTTTAATATATCCGGTTCTCACAGAACACAATTAAAAACTTTTGATAGATATTGTTCTCTCAGTTGAATATTGGTCAACACAATATAACCATATTAATCTGCTACATTTGTGGATGAATTTGTGTATTTTACTGCATGAATATACATAAATGAGCAAGTTATGAACAGGACAGGGAAAAACTCTGATTTAGTGGATGTGTGGATATACAACTTACATATATTCAAAACAGTTTTCATTATATTACAAAATCCTGACAGACACATAGAAATAGTGTTGATGTAGTGCTTGATTTCGCTGGCAGCATGCAACTCTCATGAGTTTAATCTCTCTGAAACAATGAAGGAACACATTTCCTTTGCGTGCACATATCACAGAGTCAAATTGTTATCAAAACTTTCCCTTTAGTTGTCTCTCTTTGCATATCACTTCCATATACAGTTGATTAAACTTACTCCCATAAACTCCGGCTTTCC
>OMKZ01033563.1:0-18792 GCA_900302535.1 Neoniphon sammara | reverse complement strand
ACCATGATAATCAATACTAAGTCAATTTTGACCTTTACAGATAGATATCCTTTGTATCAGTAAAACATTTCTAGGGGGATTTATAACGCCTGTGGTGTTCAGTAGAGAATTTAAGGCGGCCTTATTTATTGGAGTTTGATGATGATAAAATTCTTAAGGACTTGTAGTTTCCTGCTAATTCATGTACTACCTGTTTTATAGGATTACTAGCCGCAGGACATCTGATCTCGTATTTCTGTATCTGTATGGGTTTTCCAACGCTCTTGGAGCAAACTGCAACACACCACCTTAAACACCAAACCCTGGTAAAGTGCCGGGAATCGGGCGCGCGCGCACGCTCGCACGGCTGTCATTTCCACCTTAAATCCCTCTTGTGGTGAAACTTTTTATTCCATCTCCCGCGGTCTACCTTAAGCGCACACGCAAACGCAGGCAGCCGTACAGCAAGGTTTCCGCTTCTCAGCCGGGCTCGGACCGCGGCTCACGAAAAACACCGTCTGCACAAGATTGACGCACTAAGGTAGAAGAGGAAAAAAGCAAACGAACCCACGGAGCAAAAACATGTCTGAATCCAAGTACCGCGAATGGATTTTGGACACTATCGACTCGCTGCGGTCGCGGAAAGCCCGACCGGACTTGGAGAGGATTTGCCGAATGGTCCGCAGGCGACACGGGTCCGAGCCTGATCGAACCTGCGCAGAACTGGAAAAACTGATCCAGGAGCAAACCGTGCTGAAAGTTAACTACAAGGGCTCCATTTCGTACCGAAACGCCGCCAAGGTTCAGAGGAGAAGCAGAAAAAAAGACGATGTAACGACGACTACGAGAAGGAGCGCGGTGGAAGAAGCCAGTCATTCTGACTTGAGCAACGGGGACAGCGCACTCGGTCCTGTTGACCAAGACGAAGAGACGGAGGATTTGGAGGTAACGTTGATGCGAGGAAGGTGGCGTTTTACCACCTCGCATCTCAATCTCAAATGTTTATCACATTCTACCAAACTAACAGGTGGGAAATAACGGGGATAAGGTTTGTGTTTAGTTTGCAAAAAATGTGCTTTCCTCTAAACGGGGAGTGGTGAAGGGAGTGATTGCAAGTGCACCCAAAACTGCCGCAGACGGGGAGCGGCGGTTGGACCTCGCTCGAGCGCTGCCGAGGTGAAGAAGCACACCAACGGAAGGTGCGCGTGTAGTGTGTGCACTATTTAACAGGGTATCGCTTGAAAACCAGTTTAAACAGACGGTCTTCACGAACCAACAGTATACGGGAAAAGTTGGACCGTCCTGCCCCTCCGCAACATTCCGGGCCACCATTACCAGCAGCCGAAAGCGCTTTTTAAGCCCCAAACTCGGCTTGGAGGGGAGGGGAGGGGGAGTTCTGTCAAGTCAGCGAGGGGGAGTTAGAACAATACAGGAAGTAGTGCGATTTTACTTTCAAAATACGTGCGTTGTTATTGAGCAAACTCAGTTGCGACCCACGTTCGCCACAGTTCGCTTTATTTTGACAGTCATGACCGGAAGTCATATTTGTAATTCTGGCTGGCTTGACGGTGGTGGGAGTGGGTGAAGGAAAAAAGTCTCCCAACAGTACCGCGGATGTGCGAGACCGATGGGGGGACATTGGGACGTTGTTGGGTTGGGGGTATTTCTGGGAAAAGCGAGGCCTACTGTCCCAAGTAAAAACATAACCAACATTACGAGAGTCTTAAATCAGACACTATTTTTGCTTGCCCTGGCGAGATTTCCCCCCTTCCGTCTACTTTCTGATATGCCTACCATCATTTTTTCCTGCGTATAACCGTAAACAAATCGACGATTAACAATGTCAAAGTAGTTGTAATCAACGTAGTAGTGATTCGTTTATGCAAACAAGGTCTGTTTTCGTGCGATGGACGGTTACCGACGCAGTGCATAAAACATTCAGAGTGGAACCCCTACACCCATTATCGGACACGATGCCAAACCCGGTCGCAGCTAATGCTCAATGTTTGCTGTTGTTCTGGCCTGTTTTCGGCCCGTATAGCAGTGGCATCACTTCTGAGTTTTTCCGCAACTGTTTGTTGACAAGATGTTGATATGAGCTATAGCACTGCGCATTGATGGCAAGGTTTAAGAGCGAGGAGGGCACAAGTAACTGCGACCGCAAACTGTTCGTCCGGCGCTAGCTTAGGCGGATGCGCCTGTCCGATTTGGATGAAGCAGATATTTGACTTTGTTCTGAAAAACGTCAGAGTGTCGTTATTAAAATGAGCATGTGCATTGGTGAATCAGTTTGAATACTTTGGACTCAGTGTTTGTGGGCGGTCGTGGTCCGCATTTTACATGGAAAAGGAGAGAAGCAGCGCGAGACAAGGACGTGTCCGATAATAGACGCATTTACATTAGTCTTTTTGTTCCGTCGCTGAGAAAACGTTGACCCGGTGCAAAGTCAAAGTAGGCTGGCTATCGAGGCAGCCGGCTGCTTCCCCAGATAGGAATTCGCTACATTGATGTGTCTGCCGCGGCTCGGCCCGGGGAAGCGCTCCGGTAGAGACCGGAGAGACAATGGCGAGCTTTACCGCGGCTCCTCAACTCCATGCGCACTTCGAGAGGAAATTTGAGAAAAACAAAAAAACGCCTCCCCTCGGCCCTTCATATGCTCCTGTGTTAGAATTAACATTCAAGAAGGCCTGTGGACAGGGGCGCACCGAGCACATTCGTAGTTTTTTTATGAACCGATATCAAAATCATGTGGGATGTAAAATTCACGGGGGCAGACACCGCGGATCTTTTTGTGGCTGTATCTCTATGAAAGTTATGTGATATCTGGTCCGATGGCGAAATGCCATACAAGCGGCTCTTTTTCAGAGGAGCGGGGCGGGCTTAGTTGCGCTCTTGCACTCGGCTGGGTCTTGGACACGCAGTCGCACACAAGCTCATTTTTTACTCAAGGAACCATTAACAAAACCCCCAGCGAACGCAATGGGTGTTTGTCTTAAAACTAGTTATATGCAATCCGATTTGCGTTTGATTTCAGTGTTTAATTATGTGGAAAGTCGGTTGTGGTCGAAGGGCTAATAGATTGTGGAGTGAACATTGCGTGTGTACCGCGGAGAGGGACGAGACATTCAAAGGCAATTATTTACCACCACAGCGGTCAAATTGCGACATCTGTATGAGCGTGTTTCATGTGACACACTCAGCCTACAATTAGTACACAGTCATGACAGCAATCCCCTGTAACCTTGCGAGGCTTACGGGTTTTACGGTCGAAATTAAGCTTTTATTTTGCAAGTTGCATGCAGTCAGAAATTGAAGATGCATCTATCCGATCTGTTTCTCAGTACAGACACGAGAAATTATTGGGTAGCTAAATTAATCATTTCCGTTGTCATATAATGAACTTGGTTTTTCGACGGTGGGCTCGCTCCCACAAAATCTAATGCGTTTCATCTTTTCCCCTCCCCCAGGCTTGTTGTCACCCATGTGTTGATCCAAACCTAGATTATAGCACTGCTTAGTTCTACACCCACTTAGTAACCTACTTCTGATTGTTTTTTATATGTGTGTGGTTATATCACATAATCAGTGTTGGATAGCCTCCCATCAAATCTAATGTTTAGAAATGTTGCTCCTCTTTTGTAGGCTGATAGCTCTATGGCTATGGACACAGACAGTAATGCAGAGGAGGAGGGGGCTGAGGAGAGCCGGGATGGGCAGGACGGCCCCTCTCCCGGCCGCACATATGAGGATGCTGCTGTGCAGTGTGCTCCTGACCAAGCCGTCTCTGCCCCCTGCTCTCCCTCTGGCTCCCGGCCCGGTCCCAGCTCCAGCCCCAGCCCTGGCTTAGGTCTGGACTGTGTCTCTGCCCAGAAGGCTAGCGAGAGGCCCAGCTCCTTGCCCCCCTCCAGCCCCAGGGCCCTCATGCATAATGACTGGGCTTATGATTCTGCTGTCTGTCCAGCAGAGCGCCAGCACCCAGGAATGCAGCGAGACAAAGGTATTCACACTGGCCAGACACTGTCTATTATGCACACCCAACATATAGGCAAATTGAGCACTCAAATATTGTTTCAGGTGTTAACTTCTGTTTCAAGTGTTAACTTCTGTGCTCAGGTTTTGTACTAAACACTGTATGAAATAAGGTTGGGAACTATGAGCCAATGAGATGATTAATTGCTGGGTGGCATAGTGGTTGGCAGTAGATTTACTTTACATGCTTAATGTAAACTGCAAGCAGAGTTACAAGAAAAAAATCCTAAATTTCGATGGATCATCAGTGCACATAAATTTGCAGTTTACGTATATTAAACTGATGTTAAAATTCAGTCATCCGCTGCTTTTATTTGTACCACTGATGCATGCTTAATCACCCATGCATTGTATTACACACAAAAGAGCCGTCAGTTGCATTTGTTTTTGATGACTTTTCATTTTTAGACTAATTATTTAGATAACTTTAGAATAATTAGGCCTAGAAGGAGTCAGGAATTTCCCTCTTAATGTAAATGATTTGGTTTTATGAAGTGCCATGGTCCGGTTTATGTTAGTGTGTGATACAGTTGGTTTCCTCTGTATCAGCAGCGGCCACGAAGCCAGCAGTGCAGTCTGTAACTCCCAGCCCGTGTGCTGTGAAGAACAGTGTGAAGAAAGAAGATGGAGGCAGGACAGAGGATAGTGGCCTTTCTTCTGACCAGTTGGTGCCAGACTATGGAGCGAAATTGGTAATTGGCCCTAGATTCCTCCTGTGACAGACAACACCACATGTCTGTCTCTGGCTTCTTTTTTACACCATCATCAATCTGCTTCCTACCTGACGTTTCCATGTACCATTCCCTCTGCCTGCTCAACAGGACGAGACCAGGAAGGTTTCTGATGGAAGACCGCAGACGTTGTCTTTGCCATCTGACATCTGTGAGTTATAGCTCCTCCTCACCTCTTTCAGCCTTTTGCATTTTTATTTTTAAAAGCTTCTGTGTAAATGTCACAATGCAGGTCTTACTGTACTCTATCTTGAATCTGCTTTACTGCTCTCTCATTTTGGGAAATATGGTTTCTAATAAACCACAAATGTTTTGGGCATTAACTAGTGTCAACTTATGTTTCAAAGCCCCTCTTAGCTGTTATTTGGCCTTTTTACTTGTGGATGCCTGTAGGGCTGTACAGATTTTTCAAATGCTTCACAATCCTGCCCTGTTACCTTACACGCAGGTGTTGCTCATTCTAGTGACTTTGTTTGGGTTGAAAGCTGCTGTTTATAACATTCTGCCCTCATACAGAAAGAACATGTTGTGAATGACAGTCATTTGTAGGCCTTGAAATCTTCAGGGTTCTGACGGGTATATTCAGTGTCATTCTTATGCCTGTGATCCACAATGCAACACAATTTTCAGTTCAATACACTGTGATTTTTATTTTTCCACTATATGAATGTATAGTAATCAGACAACCTCAAAAGCATGAAGCTTTTGATCAAACAGCGTATGAGCAATTCCATAAAATAAACTGAAATGTAAAGGTGTGTGTTTCTCGCAGTGCAGACACAGTTGACAGAAGCTTCTTCAAAAGTTGACAGTTTTATTGAAATAAGTGCCACTTGATGGACCCCTTGTATGCCAAATTTACTGATGACTGTTAATGATTCAGAAAGGGTCCTGTTCAAATACTGTGAGACAGTTTATATGCATTTGTCGATAAGTAAGCCAACATAAAATTTCCAGATCTTTGTATTAACTTTGACAAGTTGTCTCCCCTGCAAGTGAAAAGTTTGTAGTTTTTCCCAAAATGTACCTGCATGCGTCAGAGCTTACATATTATGTGACTCTCATCTAGTTTTATCTTTTATCTTTTAAAAATCGAAAATCCAAAATATGTTGATATTTTCTTTTAATGCAGGAAAGGGCAATTGTAGATTTTCCTTTTCTGTCATATGCTATCAAGACCGTTCCGACCAAGCGGCTAACATGGGATGACAAATGTAAACAGCACTCATATGGTTATTCCACTGCACAAATACTGTGCTTTACTCGTTCTAAGCCTGGATATGATTTGGCACAATATGGCACAGGATCAGTACCGTTTGGTTTTCCATTGCAATTTTCAACATATGGGACTGTGCCCAGAATGCACATGTGTAACTATAGCAACAGCAGAGTCATAGTAACCAGTGTCAGCATCCACAAAAGACATGGTGGACTAACTGGAGTATCTTTGTCATATTTTGCTTGTGATTATATTTTTTATTTTGAAATATTGCATTAAAACACACCGGCCAGACAAGCTACAGCAGCAGCTGTTAGCCAAAATAATACTGAAAGGTGTTTTTGGAGGAATTAAGGTTGTTCTATACTGTATTGTCGCCCCTTAATGTGATCAGTGCTTCTGTTTCTTCCATTCCCCATTGTTTCAATGTGTTGTCATTGTTTTTCATTGTTTGTTTATGTTTAGTCACTTACTCAACTTTCTGTGACTTTGCACTTTTGTTTGTTTACTCTAGCTGTGGGTGTTTAAAAATGGCGGTTGTAAGTGATCGTTGACCCCCTGTGCATTGTTTGTGCGTTATTTGCATGTTGATGATGGTTATGCCAGTACCTTTTATAACAGGCTGGTGTTGAATACATAAGAGTGTTGTACCTGCATGGTTTCATTGTATCCTGACTGTGCTGAACCATGAACAAAATATAATAGAAAAACATGCTGTAGCGTGACAGTACGGCCACAGTGCAGTGCCGTGGGAAAAGCATATCAGACTTCCATTCCACCACTTTATATATGGCATCGCAACCATCTAATGTTAAAAAAATGTTAAAAGTACCTTTAAAAACCCAGATTACATTTTATCCAAGAAGCTGTTTTATTCAGCATATTGATGGCAGAATTGCAAAAGCCAGTATCACAGGTCTCAGATGAAACCTTTTTTCTTACCTAGTTGTTTGCACTGAATCAAATGAACTGAGCTCCCCTTCAGTTGTCCATTTAAGGTATTATTCCCAAGGTGGTCTGCTTCTGTTTATATGGATGATGCAAGGCTATAACACAGACATATCGATAAGTAGGATCGCCGAGTGTTGATGTCAGAAGAGATACTATGTGTGTGATTGCTCGTGTGATGTGAAAATTAACTTTCTATCAAATGCAGGCGCTCCAAGAGTGTATTAATAGTACTGTTATTGCACCGTTACGCTGCTTGACATACTTGGTTGTCTCGCTGTGGATAACCCAGGACAAAACAGGCAAATGCTGATGTCTTTTCGCCACTTCATGTCTAAACTTTACACACTAATAGAAACCAATTAGATCAATAGATAATTCCAGTTCTTTTCAAACAGTCCTAGTTTTTGCTGTCATGATGATTGATTGTTTAAAATTTCATCACTTCTTTGACTGTGGAGCTTTCATACCTCCAAATGAGATTGAAAATATCTGCAAATGTCCCTTAACTTAGAATGGTGTTCAAAAATGTTTCTAATTTTACTGTCCATGAATAAACAAATTGAATTGACATCATGCAGCCAATAATCAACTATGCTCCCAAGCCATGTTATTTAAAATCTCCATTACATCTATAATCATGTCAGCTTTCATCTTGGTAACAGGTACTACAGCCAAAAAGAAGATAGACATACCCTGCTTCACAGCAGCTGAGGACAGTCTCCTGAACGGTGATAAAAGCAATGAAGTGTGAGTATTCTGTTATTAAGAGGTCATTGATCCCTCAAATCAAATACTGCCCTCCCTATCAACAGTGATTTGATACACTTATCCTCCTCTCCTCCATGAACAGAGATCTCTTGACCTCTCCTTCACCCGCTCTCTTAAATAATGTGCATACATATTTATAAGGTGCACAGACATGTTGCGAACAATCACACATGGACCTGAAGTTGCCTAAAAAGCTGAAAAGAACAACAAAGGGAGACATACTGTAATATTTTGTAGAAAATCATGCTCCGGTGATAATGTCTGACTCTTTATCTTGCTCATCCTTCAGCTCTGTGAAGAAGGAGAAGATGAGCCCCAACTTGTTGCAGTGGAGTGTGGCAGATGTGGCCAGTTACTTCTCTGCCGCAGGCTTCCCGGAGCAGGCTGTGGCATTTCGCACACAGGTCGGTGCACTACCCAATGTTGCCAGAGGGGCGCTACCTGTCCACTGAAAACCTAACATATTGTTTGTCCTGATCACCCACTGATGTCTGAAAGAGAGAAAGTTAAAGGTGCATTATACAAAATTGCCGAGGGTCAACTGATGCAAGGGCTATAAAGAGAGAAAGCCAAACCACAGCCATTGACTGCTGTAAGAGAAAACAGAGTGAGTACAGTCTTTTGGGCATTAGGGGCAGTGCTACTTGCTAAACAGCAGAATATATGGCAGTCAATGGAGCTAAATGCTATAAAACCACAACATTTGATTCCAAATATTTACAAGAAACTGGCCTGTAAGTGGCATTGTTACACAGCCCAATATTTATTATGAAGACATAGCTATAAGCTGACATGAAAACGATGGCTGTAAAATTATGGAAATTCCAAAAGGTTTCCACTATCCTTTAGGTTATGTAATGTTGACTGGTTGTATAATTGGAGGAAAAAATATTTTTGTCCTTAAATTGTTCCAGATTTCATTCATCTGAGCACATGCAAATCTGCTTAATCACTGTTTGGTAATTTTCACCAATGCACAGTAACAAAAAAAAGATTAATTTAGAGAGCAGATTTTATGGAAAAGTCCCACTGACTGCTGTTCACTTTCAGCTTAGCCCTCTTTTAGCGCTCTACGTCGCCCCCTTGAGGTGACCTCAGATATTCTTGTAGATGGAATATCCGCTTGCATAGACCATCACTGATTGAAGTGAGGACTGTTAAGACTCAACTGACAAATAAATAAATAAAACATGGAATAAATTTGTAATTTGATGGTTGAGTTTACATGGTTCTTACTGTTGGACTGACATACCGATAGATTATGTGCTTATTCCACATTTTTGTTGGTTGAGTTTAAAGGGTTTTTACCTGAGTCAACCTGTCCGCAAGGTGCATAGTGTACAATGTAATGGTTGCACAGTACAATAAAGAGTGTATGCAGTGACCTCTTTGGAATTTGTTTCTGTGCGTAAACAAACTGAGGCATGTCTCTTTGAATACTAATCCAGTGACTTTTTCTCCCTGCCCCGACAGGAAATTGACGGGAAATCTCTTCTCCTGATGCAGCGCAGCGACGTGTTGACCGGCTTGTCTATCCGACTTGGCCCTGCCCTCAAAATCTACGAGCGCCACATAAAGGTGCTTCAGAGGACCCACTTCCTGGAAGACGAAGACCTCTGAGGTGGTTGACTCACCATCGGCGCCCACATGAAACACAGACACCGCGGCATTGACTCAACGTGCATGCGGTGTCGTCTCGGATCTGCATCCTGCCACCCATCTCCGCACATATGAAGGAGGTGTGGGGGGAGAGAACGCCACGGTGGAATTCACTGTGACTGTGAGAAAGACAAAAAACTAAAAGACAGTCATCCTACCTCTCATTGTGGTCTTTGAGGAATGGTTTTCATTTCACCCATTTGGTCATACGATTGCATTGACAAGGGAACAGACTTCTGTATTGTGGGTTTGTTTTAAAGTGGAGGAGGGCTGACATTCCTGCAAGGGGAAAGGGTGGGGGGGATTAGTGCAACCAGTAAAAGGGACTCAACTTTGTACTGAGTGGACCACCTTTGGACCAATGGACTCGCTGAGATGACTGCATAGTGCTGTGGCTGCAGTGATGTCACAGCCGTGGGCCCACGGGAAGAGTGTCGGGCTCGTCATGCCTCTGAAAGTTTAAAATTGCTCACTTAATCCTGATATGGTACCGGCACCTTGTTTTTGTTCAGAAACATTGTCACACATGTAAACAAAAAGCACATCTTTTGTGCGTTTTCCTTTTTTCTTGTATGATGAGATGAGTAGAATTTCATCAAAAAAGTGTTGGGTAAGTCAGTGTCCACCTCATGTATCGGAGGTCACCGGAGCTCGATTCCTGACTTTGTCATCATGCCACCAATAGCTGCTGATGTTGACTTGTATCATCGATGTCTTTGAGACATTGAGGTATAACCAATATGATATACTACTACCTGCTGGCAAGGCAATATATGATGTTTTTGTTTGTTCTCTTTTTTCTTTTTTATCTTATTTCAAAACGACTGTGCTCCAACTTAATATGGTTGCATCTTGAGGCCCAGTTGCAGATGGATGTGACCAGAAAATATGCAGTCTAATGGAATCCACCTGCACACATAAGCAAAACAAAGTAATAACCTGGGGAAATGTTATTGTAATACCGAATATGTTGTTTTAAACTTAATACAGGAGCTCAGTGCCCTTTTACGGAGCCAACATCTTGATCAAATGCAATATTTGTGTTATCCATTAATTTGTCCATTGTCCGTTTGTGTTTGTGTTGTGATCTAAGCCAGCCATTCAAAATGTAACAAAATGTAACATTCCATATAATGTACTCTACGTCTCCAGTGTATCTCTTCACGTTTTTGTTATGCTGACACTGCTTCCAGAGTCACAAATAAAGCTCTTGTCTCTCTTTTTCAGTCACTTTTTTGTGATTTTTTTTCCCATAGTTAGCCTTAAAACAAATAATTCAGCGGGTCAGTGATTTAAATCCAATCCTCATCTTGTGATGGTGTGACATCTAGCAATGGCTTCCTCCAGTCTCAATTAAAGAGTAACTAAACCAGTGGTGACATCACCTGCCAACAAAGACCAGGCACCCTACTTTCATTAATTAGAAGTCAAGCTTCATTGAAATTTGGGTTTGGGGTTTAGTCACTCTTTAAATATTGTGAACAAAGTAGCCACTACAGATACAAATCACCTACACTGATGCTTTCCTCGCAAAGATGATGTATTTCCCCCAAAAAATCAAGTTCCTCATTTGATTTTATTTTTCGTAGTGTTCCGAGCAATGGGCATTCAGTGAAAGGGGAGTGCTTGGTAGTGAAATGTTTTATTTCAAATGCATTATTCCCATGCCAGAAATGGAAAATATGACTGTGAGAGCTGACACAATAATTGTATTGGAATCAGTGTGCATTTTTTTTTAGCTCAGAAGAAATAACATTACCACAGTTTAAAGGAGACTTGGATGTAAAACCTCCAACAAACATGCATGAAACCACAAAGTCAGTCTCCACCTTCATTGTTCCCAGCTTTGTGAAAGTTGTTTACGTTCACTGATTGTGGCTGCCCTAAGCTATGGAAATAACATGAATTCTCGAATGGGATTCTCCATCACACAGTTCACAAGTCACCAAGGGAGCAAAAACAAAAAGGACAGTCTTTTCGCTCATCCTCTTCAAGATCACAGCCACTTGTTCGTCCATTTCATTAAATTAAGACTTTGCTGCATTTAACTCAAAAGAGTCCCTCTAGCTCTAACAGTCCTGTGTTCACCAGTCCAGCAATCTGAGTGACTGTAATGGAAATGGCTGGTAAGTTCCTAGTTACGGAGTGATAAATAACATGTTGCATGGAGTCCTCATTATCCCCAGCAGTATGTAGTGTAACTCCAAAACACATCATATTCTGACATCAAAGCTGAACGAGGGCCCCCTGGTGTGTGCAGTAACTGGTCCGGGGTCTACAGGATGAAGGGGAGTATGGAGGAGCGCAGGGTGGGGTAATCTCTGAACTCCTTTAAGTAGCTGCGGTGTTTGCCTCTGGCCCACACAGTCATCTGGACGAAGGCCACGGCAGTGAAGAAAGCCACAGGCAAACATTGGGTCATCACTGTGAAGCCGATCCAGGAGCCCAGCTGTGAACAAGAAGTTTACACGCGCACACACACAGAAACACACACTAATTTGTAGAAGTCAACATGCACAGTGGGACATAACCACTAGATGGCAGCAATATGGTGTATTCAACTGCAAGCAGAAAATGTGGGCTGTTGGGTTGCACAGAGTGATGTTAGTTCCCCTCAGCATTTCAGTGTGAGAATTATTTCTTCTTTCATCGAGAGTGATCTCTGCAGTGCAAATGTCTCTCAGCTCTTTGGAAACTCAAAAGCTTTATTTTTACCCTGAATAGTGAGCGAAAATTGAAATTCCAAATTGAGATGATGTTAATGATAGAGAAACATCTGAGGCTACATCCAGTAATTGGGTGTGCTAGGGTCAGCAATAAGCTAAATGTATCATCAACTATGATTTGTATTTGGAAAAAGTATTAGGCTGTTTTGCATGAGTATGTTAATGTGACTGCTCACCTCATATGTATAGTTTGGACAAGAGACCAAGGCAAAAATCCATGTGAATGGATTCTTTGTTGGATGAGGAATCTTTCTGACTTTTGAACCTGAGATGAAGGAGAAACAGAAATGATACATTGTATTTACTTGAACTTCCTTAACATTTCATGATAACCTAGTAAGGCAAATTAATGTTGCGTGCACTGATAGAAAAAGCTCACCTGGAGTTTTGAGGTTGCGTAGTGCAACATGGATGGAAAAATTTCCAACTTGACAGAACTGTGGGGATACAGACATCCAGAGATAACCGTCTTACATGAGAGTCAGTTGCCGGGTTGCTCATAGAGCTATAGAAGCTGCTCTCCTTAACAAAGATGTATACAGCTTAAACCCATTGCAGACTTACCAAGAAAAGGTAAAGTGCTGCTTTCACCTGCTGCTGCCCATAATCTGTTGATATGTGTCACAGTAAAATGGATTAGGTGGCACTGAAAGTCTAATGAGTTGGACTGTGCTTTACAGTGTTCAGCACTTACAGGGTGGGGTGTAGAGCGGGTGGTTAATGTAGTAAGCCATCCAAGCTGCAAAGCACCAGTAATAGCCACAGTTCTGGAATAGAAGATCAGGTTATATTTAGCCAAAATGTCCAGATAGAGTTCCATAAAAATTTGGTTTCATGTTCTGAGTATGACACAGTGTTATTTTATCACAGCATCAAATAACCCTTACTACCTGAACCCCAGTGGGTTCATCATTGCAGCGCTGCTGCACTTTGTTCAAACCCACAGAACTTTATTTTAAGTTCTAGTGGACATCTCAAGGTTTCCAAAGATACCAAATATGCCCTGCTGAATTATATAATTATATAAAATAAAATGGTGCAGCCATAAAAGAATGGGGTCTTGGGTTTGAATATTTCACTCAGTATAAGTGTGATGTCACTTCAATAAAGCATTGCAACCAGCAGATACAGAATATGCATGTGGCATTATCACGCTATATGGAAGCATGTTTTTTTTTATTTTTTATTCTAGATTTGAAGTTAGAAATTTTAGGGGAAATCAGGTATTAAGGGGATAATGTATCACACTCAAAGCTCAAGGCATGCAACTCACAAGTCTCTTCACCTTAAATATGTTTCTGAGGGGCATGGTCCCATGGGAGATACGGTGGACGAACAGCGTCTCCAGAATCCTCTTGATGTAGTGGAAGGAGTGACACATGCAGGCCAAGCTGCAGCAGGAGACATAATGATACACCGTCACCCCTCATATTTACATATTTAGCTTTGATTAATACATTGCCCTGTGGGAGTCTATTACACTTGGCCCTGACTCACTGTCAGCATAGAAATACACCTCAAAACTGTTTGCAGTGTCAGAGGGCATCTGTGCAAAGCCTGGGACGGTGTGATACACTCCACCAACATCACAACAGACCGCTGAAAACTCATGCAAGCTGACACTCACTGCACGACCCAGTGTTTGCTGCTGGTGAAGTCGTATTTCGGAGCGTAGATGAACGGCAGGCGGAAGTAGAACATTAAGTAGATGAGCAGTGGACCGGCACATTCTGTCAGGAACACCTGAGAGTGACCAAGGGAAAGCAATTCAACAATTCAATTCAGTTCCATTTCATTTCACTTTATGTTCCCCCAGGGGAAATTCTCCCCACAGCCAGGTGTATAATAATAAGCACAACCAAATATAAACCTAAATTCATGAAAATACATCAAAACAAGGGGAGTTTCCACAAAGCAGGATAAGCAAGTTAGTCAGATCACTTTAAAAATGTTACTGAATATCTTCTGAAATTTTGTTTATTATTAGCAACCATAATTAAGGATGACTGGATCATATCCCTAACATTCAACTTTTACTTTACAGATTCAAATCACTATCACCGGGATACAGCATAATCTTTTTCCACAGTTATCTGGCCAACTTTCTAATCCTGCTCTCTGGAATAAGCCCCTAGTGACAGTAAACACTGACAATGGACTCCAGTAAAAATACTTTAACCAGAGTCAAGCAGGTTAATGGCCTCACCCCATTAGACCTGCCCTTTGGTGGTCTCAAAACTGAAAAAGAAAAAAAGAGATCAGAGTTTCTGAACATAAGAGTAGTATCAGGAATGGGGATGATGGGTCTTCTGTAACCAGACAACTTAATTCTACTGGCTCTGAAGTTTGTAGGCTACATTTTACAGATATAGAGGCAATTAGGACATTGTTGAGAGCAGGAAACAGGGAGAGGAGAGAAGCATATCGGATACATCACTTACAAACTGAGTATCCTAAGGGCTTGAATTAAGAACTGATATTATCTTGCTTTTTATAAAAACGGATAGTTGGCATTGATTTATAATTGTCTTTTTAATTAATGTTTTGTGCTATGATGAGTCTGCATATGTATCAACGTGTCGGCAGCATTTTTGGATTCTGATTTTTGTGGATTTATTAGTCATTAGTTCTGCTGTCTGAAAAAGAGAATGTTGAAACTTTTAATATTATGTGCAGCCTGGCATTTTTATGGAGGTTTCATATGTGAATATGTATATTATTTTTTTTTCTGCATGTGTTTATGTTTTTATTTTCTCCATAATTAGTAGCTGATTGATAATCATCAGTAGGCCCTGGTTGCTGGTAAATAACGATCACACCCAAAATGTCTAACAAATGCTGAGGAAGGCCAAGGGCTGACGTGTGTTTTGTCTTCTGCTGTGTAGATTAAAAAGTTGTATACTGAACTGTACGAGCACCGATGGCTTTTGTAGTTTGAGCCTTTGGTGGTATAAACCTTCTGCCAAAGAGAAGAAACTCAAATTCCCTGTAACGGGACGAACCGGACATTTCAGTATTGCTCTGGCTCTCCTGACACCCTGTAAGTCAAAGTAAACTGAAAGCAAAAATGTCTCCTTATCTCTTCCAACAGGCGTTCAGGGTAACAATAACAGTGTTCAATGAGTGCCTGAGAGCAAATGAGAAAGCATGTAATACCACAAATGATATGATGGAGCGGAGCAGCACAGCTGACAACAGGCTTGTGATGGAACGGATCTCTGAATCAGCACCTCTAGCAGAGCTCTGGCTCAGCATGGCTGACTGATGGCTACTGTTGATCTCTGCCATGGTGCGAGGGCACTTTTGTCCTCCTCCACCCACACTGGTATCAATCTAAAGCTTGTTGGGGCGTCACGGCCTCTATTAGGGTGGGTAAGGACAGAGAATGCAGAGGCTGGGTGGGCGAGGGTGTGTAAAGCAGCATTGGCAGTGAAAGGCGAGGGAGAGGTCAGAGGGATAAACACCTGTGAGAGAAATGGGGCCACAAGATTATGTGTCCTAGGACAGAAGGCAGGGGGTGTAGGAGGTGAGAGAAAAATGAACTGCAGCACTGTCAATGTGGGGAGATATTTATATGCAAGACAACGGGTGATTGAGTGGGTGAGGGAGTGTGTCTGACAGATTTTGCAATGCAAAAATCTTAATACTGTTTTGCACGTATGTGTGCGCACACAGTTGTATATGCAAGCTTGTTCACGGAGTAATACCAACCACAAGCTGCCAGACCCACTCAATGCCCAGGCGTTTGTGCGTTTGTGTCTCTGTGCGTGTGTGCGCGTGCGGGCATGTATTCCCCACGTTATTGGGATTTTTTATTCTGTTTACACACTTAGTGGGGACCAACTTGCCTCATGGAGACAAAACCCTGGTCCCCACAACAACAACAAAAAAAAGATTGATTTTTGGTTTAGTGGTTAAGATTAGGTTTATATTTAGGACTGGTTAAGCATGAGTTGATTATGGTTAAGATTAGGGTAAGGCTGTCTAGAAAGAATAAAAGTCAATAAAGTGTCCCAACAATGAAGTAACTCAAATGTGTGTGTGTGTGTGTGTGTGTGTGTGTGTGTGTGTGTGTGTGTGTGTGTGTGTGTGTGTGTGCACATGTGGACACAGGTGAACTCACAGTCCCCCATGTGACCTGGGCCCCTAGGTCACTGAAGTAGAAACTGGCTGTTGTTCCCACAGGAAGTGTCTGCAGAACTTCCTCATCCCTCAGACACTTGGCCTCTAGGAAGCATGACGACGTGCAACCATTAGCCAAGATCCCTGATTACGATTTCATCATAACTCCAATCTTCCAGCTAAGTCACATGAACACACAGTATATCGTGATAAGATTATACTGACAGACTTACTTGGATCCAAACGCAAAGACTGTCTGGCTGGATACCACTTTGGATCTGACAAAATTAAAAGGGGCTTTACTGTTGGCATGCTGCAGAGATTATTGCACTGAAAGGAAAACAAATGAAAGGGAGGAGTGCTGTCATGTCTAAATTTCATGCACAATGTTTCTTTCAAACATACTCACTTGATTTGTGAAACAAAGCCTTAATATCCAAAATTGTAGCAGTTGGCTCCACCTGCATCCATACAGACAAATATAAAAATAAAATAGTGTCATCATCAGCAACGTGTAATGGGCTGCATGAGTACACAGAGACTGCCATGTTGACATTTTCCACTGAGCAATAAAAAATACAAAAATAGGAGTCATCAGCATTACTTTTCACCATAGGAATTCCCATTTCCCAAGGAATTTGTTAGACTTGCATCTTTCCATTTTCAGCTGTGATCACTGATGTTTTTGACACACATTTACACAAGCAGCTAAATACACACACACACACACACACACACACACACACACGCGCACGCGCGGACATGTGTCTGCCTGCCTATTGGCCCAATGGAATGGAGGCACGAACTGTAGCTGGAGCAGAAAATTCCTGTCAGATGAAGGGGGAATTTTCACCTCCTAACTGCAATCCTACCTCAGCAGAAACCCAACTGGTAATGGCCGCTCTTGACCGTGCCGTCTGTGAAGTGGATGATTAACTGCAAAATTACCCCTCTGCTCACAGCGATGACTCTCAAGTTCTTGAGCTAAAACAAACATGATTCCTCTGACTTCACAGTCAAAGTCATCACTGCCATGTCGTGTCTATTTTTAAAGCACATTTCTAAATGATAAAACTCTCAGAGGAATGTGCTGAGAGGTGATAAACTGCAGCAATCCAGCACTGACGACTTATAGGCACGCTGTAACTACATGCCACTCAGTCTGTAACTATGTATATGACTTAAGTAGCTGGAATCAGACCACTTCATTTACCAGCTATGGTGAACAGTATCTCTCTTTTATACAATCTTTATGTTCAGTATGAAGTAAAAGTTCAGGTAGAAACCCTCTTTCACCCTGACACTCACCTTGTCCAGCAGCAATAGTTTCTCTTTCGTCTTTGAGTCCAAGATCTCCACCTCAAAGTAGACTATCCTTTTGGGCTTTTTGGGAGGTTTCGGCCTTGGCCTCGATGCAGACTTCTTTTCAGCTTCGCCACCATTTGTACTCTTCGCCTCTAATGCGAGTACATCCATGGCTTTGTTGGATCCCGGACCTCAATGGCCTGCCAGAAGGTTAAATAAGCTACGTGCCCACGCACACTGGCTATCTCTTGTCCTCCACTGCTATGGGTAGCAGCTCCAAATCAGCGTCTGCCAGTCAGGCCCTGCTGTGTCCTCCTTGACTTCTTCCCTTCACAACCTGCACTCTCTGAATAGCCTTCACCTCTAAAGGAAGAATGGAAAAAATCTGTGAGACTGTAAACACTTGATAGGAGGCTGAGTGTGTGTGCGTGCAAGTGTGAAGGAAATAAAGAAGGAGAGGTGGAGGGAGCACTTGTCTTCGAGATGATCCAAGAATGAGAATGAGATGTCAACCTGCACCTCACCTGAGTAGCTGCCTCCCTGCAATCTAGAGCCCCCCTCCACGCAACACAACCCGCTGAAGACGAAACCGGAGAGCCCCAAGACATAATCCATATCGCGCCATTTCAGAAGGCTAAATATAAGTCGCCCGATTTGCTCTGCAACAGCTTTGTAACCTTTGTAAGCCACACACAACCCGACCCAGTGACAGATGCCAATGTGCTCCCATTAGACCTATAAGACACATCTCCTGTCTGCTCTTCTCCTCACCCCATTACACAGCAGCGCACCCCCCTTAAAGCCTGATCCATGGGATGAAAGACAGCCTCCAAATACCAACACATCCCCCTCCCCCCAGACCACCTGTGCCCCATGGCTGGTATTCTTTTCCTTCTCTGACCCCCAGAACAAAAACAAACACGTTTAATTTCACTGCATTCAGGTTTCATGGTTCGTGGACTACATGGACCAACATCTTCGCTCATTTCTAACTGAGCTACTTTAAGGTGGTGTGTGGTGAGAGGAGACCACAGAGGAAGAAAATGCTGGCCATGAGGAGATCAGAGATTCCTTTTCATCTCAGTCAGCTCTTCAGTACACAGAGGCGACTGCTTTTCTTTATCCTGTGGATGATTTATCATCAGAAGGGACAATCCAAGCCAGCAGCGAGTGACAGTTTCAGTGTTCACAGTCCAAGACAATCTCTGATTCTAAGATGAGAAAAATCCTTCTGCTAAGCTTGATCTCAGTTTCATATTTCATTTCTTTCTTGTTTTTTTTTTTTTTTTTTTTCTGGGGCCAA